>CM073143.1:40606494-40793994 GCA_037039145.1 Fundulus diaphanus
CCTCAAAAAAATCATGCAAAAGGTGTAGCAAAAGAGATCTGGGAGACTTTGCACATGCAAATTTGCATGCAACCTTTTGTGCTGTGGAGGATAAATAGGTGACTGCTTCATCTATTTAGTTCACAAGAAACAAAATGCAGAAGAGGTTCACTGCTCAGGAGGCATTGGAACTGATTCTGAGCAGTGCCAGCCCTTGTGATTCAGATGGAGACGATATAGACCTTCAACCGGATTCGGACTCTGAGCTGTCTTCAGGTTAGATTTCTCAACCTACCTATTTTATTTTCCTGACTATTTTTTTTTATTTAGAACCAAACCAAAAGTTAATTTGAAATTGTTTATCTTGCAGATGAGGAGACTCTCCCTCTACCAAAAAAGAGAGCTCGTTTGGGGAGTGAGCCGTCAGAGACCGCGAAAGATGGCACAGTGTGGCGTGAAGAACAAGTGGGGACACATCTCCATTTCACTCCAATAGAACCGTACGCCACAGATGGAGAGCCAAGCGCTAAGGCCAGACGAAGTATCCAGAGTCGCCTTCAGAGCTTTCTCTGTTTTATCACTCTTGACATGCTTCGTAGCATTCGAGAATGGACTACTCAACATGCCCGTCACACGGAGCAGCTGGATTGGTTCATGGATCTCCCAGAACTAATGGCATTTATTTCAGTCATTATCTTGCGGGGGGTGACCAAGGTTCCATCACTATGTGACAGCTGGTCAGCAAACCTGGGAAACCCAAGGATCATTGAAACTATGGCCCGAAACCGCTTCCAAGACATCATGCGACACCTACGCTTTGATGACATGTTTACACGCAGTGAGCGAGCGGAGACCGATAAGTTTGCTGCAATCTCCGATGTTTGGGGATCATTTGTCACTAACTGCATCGCATCCTACAACCCTGGTCGACACATCACTATTGATGAACAACTTTTTCCATCAAAGACTCGCTGCTGTTTCCTGCAATACATTGCAACAAAACCGGACAAGTTTGGCATCAAGTTTTGGGTGGCTTGCGACTTGAAATCAAAGTACATCTGTAATGTCTTCCCATATCTTGGCAAGGACCCCAGTCGTCCCAGTGGGGAGAGACTGTCCGAGACTGTAGTGATGAGACTGATGGAACCGTTCATGGACAAGGGCAGAACTGTAACCACGGACAATTTCTTTACATCACTGTCACTTGCACAACGACTGCTTAGCCAGAAAACCACTATCCTCGGCACAGTCAACAAGAGACGACGGGAAATTCCTCAGTCCGCTAGACAGATGGATCGCACTGAATTCACCACTCAGGTGTTTTCAACCACTGGTGCCACGCTGACGGTGTATGCGCCCAAACGGAAGAAGGCCGTTTACGTTCTCAGCAGCATGCACAGCGTGGTTGAGACTGAGGATACCACCAAAAGGAAGCCAAACACGGTCACACAATATAACAAAACAAAGTGCGGTGTGGATGTGATGGACCAAATGGTGCGGGAGTACAGCGTGCGTGCAGGAACACGGAGATGGCCAGTTGCCGTGTTCTACAACATGATTGACATGGCAGCACTGAATGCACATGTGCTTTATCAGGCATGCATTGGGGTGCAGGAGAGACGGGTGGACTTCCTAGTTGAGCTTGCCAAAGAGTTGGGTAACTCTCATGTGAGTGAGAAGAAGGCACACAAGGAGAAGCTGCTTCGGCAACAACCTTCCACACCCAGCTCAGGCAAAAGGGCAAAGTGTCAGGTCAACCATTGATGCAGGAACAATTGTGCAACTGTGAGATACGTTGACTGCTACAAATACACATGTGGCAAATGCACCAGGGTCATACCCTGGCAGTGCCAGGTATGTTCCGACATTACAGACAGACTGCTGAGTGAGTGCTGAAATGCCAGTCACACAAGGACATGCCACTCACACACACGCAGCCCCCCACTGTGCCTAGTGTAAATATGTGTGGAATTGTTTTATTTCTTGTATTTTTTTGTATTGTTTTTAATGACAAAAATAAAAAGCATTCAAACAAATAACTGTTGTTCTTTTGTATATTTCTCATGCTGGAATTTCAGTCCTCTTGACTTAGACACAAATACTTCTGGTCATTGCTCACAGCTGTACCTGGCTGTAAAATATATCTCCATTTAAAATATTGAAATTAATTCATTGTGCTTTTTTGCTAAAATAAAACTAAGCTAAATATAATATATATAATCTTTATATTATAAAATACAATATACTGAATAGAACTAACTAGACAGTTAGTAGGGAGTTAAGCTTCCCCCTTCCTTTGGTGCACCAGTAATGGCCTTATTTACAGAACAAAAGCGCCGGTTCACAACTGCTTATAGGATGCTAATTAAAATCCTTCAGGTCAGTTGACCCGTCTCTGGGCTCCAAAGGTAGAAATGTTAAATGACCCTTCTCTGGTAATTCTAGTGAGCCAATGACACCTCGGGCCTCCACCCCGACGGAGGACTCCGGGCCTTCAGCTCCTTTGGCTAGAGAACCTTCGCTAGCCATTCTTTGTCACCGCTATGGATGGCAACAACAACACAACTGTAGCTTAGCTTAGCCTAACCAACAGCAACGAACACAACTCTGTAGATTAGCTCAGCACTAACCAACAAGAAATAAAAACACTGTAGTTTAGTTTGGCACTACACAACAACAAACACAACACTGTTAAATAGTTTCACTTAACTGTTAACAGCAACACTCACTATGACAGACACTTTACTGCAGTAAGTGTTTAAATATGTGCATTTAATTCGGCTAGGCAGGGGAAAATCAACTCTGTGACTTACAACTCCTATTTTTATTTTTTTTCTTCAGAACAGGCCAGCTTTTATATAGTTTTATTGTGATTCCTGCGGGGAGTATTTCAAATTATGTGGACACTACAATGGGAAAGTAGGAGAGTAAAGGAAGAACAAGAAGAGAAAAAAAAGAAAGAGAAGAGGTGAAAGAAAGAAGAGATAAAAGGGAAAGAATGATAAAACGTCTTCAGTCTGCTTCATCACCTGGAAAGAGAGATGTAAAAAGAACAGCACAACCAACGGATATAGTATAACAGATACAATAAAGTAACACCTTGATACCATTGCTAAATTATATGTATTATTATTTAAACTGACATGTATAATGTGATAGCTGAGAAAATAAAGTAAATAAATAAATTATGGGCTTTCTGTATAGAAGAGAACACTTAGTACATGGAACCCAGCACCTGTGGGTGTTTGTGAGAGTGCACTTGTGTATGTGAAATTTATCCAGAAGAAAAATGCTCAATAGTGGTTGTGAAGAACCAAAGGCCCGCCTCCCCCGAGCACCGAGGCAGGTGCCGGGGGACCCATAACCCCAGACCCCCAAAGGGGCCCCCAAAGCAGGGCGCCCAAGAGGCCCCAACACAGGAAATCTGCCCCCCCACCGAGGTATGACGACCCCGAGGAAATCCCCCAGCCACCGCAATGCCGAAGCCCCCAGGAGCCGCGGAGTCGAGCCCGTGGGCTCCGCCGGCAGCCAGCTACGCTGAAGTGGCACCGGCCATGGGCCCCAGGGCCCCGGCGGGAGCCGCGACCGAACCCGGGGGGACAAACCCCGCGAAGCAGCCACCAGGAATGAGCCGGCACCCACCCAGGAATCCGCCCCGAACCCGAGGGCCGCCAATGCACCAGTGGGCCAAGGCGCCAGCCAGCGGAGGGGGCCAGGACGGGGGGGATGGGCTTCGCACCTAGCTGAGACTTGAGATGTTCTTGGGAGAGGGAGCGGTTCGGACCTGCACCTGGCAAAAAAAACCAAAAAAAAAAAACAAGTCTCATTCACACCTTCCCACCCTAGTGCCCCACTCACCACACACAGACAAAAAAAGAAGAAGAAGGAAGACGCCTAACACAAATTTCCACATAATACTCACTTAACACAACACAACTCCTATGTTTAGGAACATTTTAATATGCCGTTTAACTTTTCAGAATATTACCCGTGGGTGACATGAATCACTTACCTTTTGGCCAGTGAATAAGGTGATAATGTTGTAGTTTTGTTTGTGATGTGAGTTATTTAAGAACAGGTGCTTTACATGTGTGGAAAAACAGCAAAGTGTTTTGGAACGCTCAGAAGTGGCAAAGAATGACAGTTAAAACGCTAAATTGCAACCTTAGTTTCAAAACCGCAGCTCAATTTTAACCACTTGTGATAAGCAGAAGGGAAACGAGAAGAGAGCAAAAGTTTAAAAAAATACATTTTTTTTCTTAAATAATAATAAATTGGGAAAAATATAAAAAAACAATATCAAAAGAAATAACCCTAGAGAAAGTTTTTTAGTAACTGACTTTCAAAAGCTGCCACTAAGGACAGACAGGATGTCTTCACCTGAGGGTTTTTAACCGTGGCTGCAATTACCCACCCTAGCCACCAGATGGAGGCAGGGTGCCCTTCACCTTGGGGAGACTGCTGGGCTGTAATTACACACAATGTCCAGCCGATGGGGATCGTGTCCCTCACCCGAAACAATTGCGTTGTAATTACACACAGCATCGGAGGCAAAGTCTCTCTCTTTCAAACAAAACACGACACACACTAGATGGTGCTGTATGCCCTAGGCAGGTTCAATATAACTAACTCCAAGTTAGAAATCAATACTTAAACCCAAGATTATTCTAACAATCTCAACCACCACAAACATGTATATTTTCAGCAGGAACGTTTCCTTAATCAATAATGATTGAA
Organism: Fundulus diaphanus; assembly: GCA_037039145.1. NCBI lineage: Eukaryota > Metazoa > Chordata > Actinopteri > Cyprinodontiformes > Fundulidae > Fundulus > Fundulus diaphanus. Next base: position 40,611,211 of record CM073143.1, read on the forward strand.
TAGCACTTTTGGCAAGGTGCTGCAATCAAAATCCGCTGAAATGTCGATTGTGTTTATTTAATTCTGAAGTTTCTGGCCATTCAAAGAGCCCAGTCTAAGGGTCGTTGTTAGTCGATTAACACTAACAATGCATTTATTAATTAGCTGTTATGAACTTTTTTTATGCTGGAAAAGTGTGATCTGACCGGTTGTTGACCGATTAGACTTATGCAGCAAACGTTGATAACCCAAATTATAATTGCAATTGGAATTTTAACCCTGACTTCTTTATCACAAACCAATGAAAATGTCTCAGTTAATCAGTTGTTAACTCAAAAAGAGGTACTTCTTTTGCTCTTAGAGACCATTCAACTTCTGGACCAAAATAACCACAAACAATTACTATTCCACACGTTATTATTTATTAAATTAATAATTCCCTGTTACAGCAATTATTCTACTTAATAAAAACACTAGGAAACACTACTCACTACTCAAAGAACATGTAAAAGAAAATAAATGAAAATAAAACAAGTCAAATTGGATTAAATGGAAGGTGGTACTGCTTAAATCATTTCACAGTTGTTTAAGACTGATTGACATTACATTCAAGAAGTCGGCACTTTGACATAGCAGCATTTAAAGATAAAACAGCTTTGAGATAGCACAATTTAAGTACCGGAAACAGACCTGAAGCCAGATGAGCAACGCCTCTGCACTAGACAACAAGCTAAGCTTAACCGTTTAGAACTACACCGTCCCGCCCCAAGATGGTGGCTATGACGACATACGACCTACGGCCTCGCGTGGTACGTAAAGGGGTGGCCCTAATGACGTATCTAACGCGCCCTGCCTAGTTTGGGCGGACCTCTGATCGGGAAGCGATCTCACAGGATTTTCAAAGGAAAGTGCGGGAAACCGAGCACGAACAAAAGAAGGAAAGATGAAGGAAGGAAGAGAAGAGAAAAATCGGCTCTCGGTGGAGCCAGTTTATCATCAACCCAAAAACAACACAGCCAAAATCACTTATGAAGTGCATGCACACACATTAGAAATATCCAGCACAGTTAAACAAACTCCCTTTCAGAGTAATTAAGCATTAACACTATTTCCTAATAGGTTCTACCCAGGCACAGCATATATCACCTTATGGGTGAAAAAGAGAAATAAAAAGGGGAAATCCTTTTACTTGTTGCCTCAGTGGGGATGTCCTGGCTCCAGATCCGTGGGTCCGTAGTTCCCGCAGCGGCGTCGGGCGTGGATCATTCCGGGCAATGCAGAAGAAAAAAAGAAAAAAAAAAACACAGCCTCTGGGGCTTTTAAAGCGGCTTCCAGTAGGATCGAAATTTAATTGAATTAGTTTAAAAGTCGGCGACTTCCTGCATAGAAATACAGGGAAAGTTTGATTCAGAAACTCTCGGACCAGCGAGGAATCGAAGCACGTGCCACGTGGGGGAATCCCACGGGAGAAAACAGCTGTATGTGCCTTCCCAGTTGGCGTCGTGCCAGTGCAAAAGGCTGAGATGAGAGCGTTAGCCGCTTTTATGCCCTGTCATGGCAACGAGATAAGGTTGTCAGGGCTGGAAGTCAGGGTGACCGTGTTGCATGCAGGGAGCTGGAGTCTGTCACGTCATAAAGATGGCATAACACCTGGATCTGCTGGAGGTTTTTCCTTCCCGTTAAAGGGGAGTTTTCCTCTCCACTGTCGCTTCATGCTTGCTCAGAATGAGGGATTGCTACAAAGCCATAGACAATGCAGACAACTGTCCCTGTGGCACTACGCTCTATCAGAGTGAATGCTGCTTGTCAAGACTTGATGCAATCTGCTGGGTTTCCTTATATAGGAAACCTTTTGACCAATCTGTATAATCTGATTCAATCTGTATAATCTGATTGAGTTTGACATTGGAAAGTGCCTTGAGATGACGTGTCATGAATTGGCGCTATATAAATAAAATTTAATTGAATGTGAAGGCCCTCTGTAATGAGCAGAAATGGAGGACCCAGAATTCACCCAAACAAAAATCAGATAAAGTTAAGAAAACAGTTTATGAGGAGGTCACGGGTGAATCGCCAGCGTCAGGGACAGGAACCACTTCTCACAATCCGGAAGCGGGCTGTGAAGGAGAGTGCAGGCTCCTGTTGGTGGAGTCCAAGTCAGAGAAGCTCTCAGGGTTTTACTCCTGGGACTGGCAGGAGCTCGGTGGTCGGAGGGCAGTTAAAGGGTCAGAACCGTGATGGCAGAGTCAGGCAGGATGATCAGGTGGAATAACCAGAGTCCGAATCTCGAGAGCAGGTCCAGAGTCACAGCTAGGTGATCAGAAAACCAGAGACAATCCAAAGCAGAATCCGTAGGCAGAGTCAGGGCACAGAAACAGGTCAAAAGTCCAGGCAGCACAATAATCATGTCCGACAGGCTTGGTAGGCTCAGAGAGCCAGAAGACAGAAACAGGTCAGAAAACAGGTAAGAAGGCAGACGGGATTCAGGACGCTGGATTTAACTCACCGATGGCTCATCATAATCTGGCACGAGTGACTGGTCTGAGAGCTGGTTTTATAGTCAGCATTGCAGGTGGATCTGTTGAAGACTAATGAGAACGGGGCAGAGCTGCACAGGTGTGTCAGATGGAGAATCAGACTAGCACTAGTCTTGAGATCATGACACCCTCATTGTATATTTTTAAAACTGGAAGTTTTTAGAGGCCACATTCCACATTTTTGGATTCTATTTTTATCTGTCTCTGGTAAGAAAAATGGCAAACAATGTAAATCATGAAAGAAAGATAACAAACAAAACCTGACAGCAAAGGTAAATCAAAACAGGACATGCAGTGCATTATCTCGGTATTCTCAAAGGTTCAGTTATTTGAAGCAACTGAGAGGCCAGTGAGTGTGCATGCAAGGGAGTGGGGGAGAAGAGGGGCCCATCTGTCTATTTACAGCAGCAGAAAGAGATTTTCCTAAATCTGATTAATCCTCTGGGAAGCAATGACTAGAAGATGTAGTCTGTCCTGGCTGACAGTGAGCTCACTTTTACATGTATATGAAAAAAGACGAATAAAAACAGAAATGGCAACAAACATTAAATAAAAAATAGTATACAGTGGTAAATGAAAAGAGACTTTCATTGATCTAGATATTTCAGTGTCCATATAGGATAGGAGCCCTGATTACATGTAACTCTGTGATCGAATTAGGGTGGCTTCAGATAGCGATTCTGCTTTACAGAACAATCTCCTCACATCAGCATCAATGATGTCACATCTCTATACTTGACTCTGCTGGGACAGAAGTTTTATCTAGGTTCACTGAAGTCATACTCAAAATACTCTTAATCACAATGTAAGTGCTTCACAAGCTGTCATGTACATTAAGTAGTGGGAAAATCAGATAGCATTTCAAGCAGTAGTCCAACATTATTCAGCCTGTAGTATAATCACGGTGGTATAGAAAATGTGAAGTCTCTATACTACATAAAATCGAAATAAGAGCTTCACAGTGTTTATTATGATATCTAATGAAGATTTCATTCCACTGGCTTTCATCTGATTACAAGGCGTAGCTGTAACAGCTGTTTATCTTAGAATCAGAATTTAGTTGCATTTTATTTTTTGTTTACAGTAAACATTTTGGTAATTGGTAAAGGTCAGATTGCTAGGGCTTTGATAGTCTAAAGAGATCATACATTATTGTGTCTTTGTAGAGCACAGGGAATTCTTTGGAACAAAACTAAAACAGGAATGTTATTCTAATGAACGCTGAGGTCAAAATATCCAAGTTCCAAGTCAAATAAATCGACTAGAATGGGCATCAAAATCCAAATTCCACTTGATGAGAAGCCATTTGTTTCAAGCAGCTTCTCATTGCATGTCCAAAGTATCAGAAGATTTTACATAGCTCAGAACTTATTTCCAAACAATACTAAACTTGTTGACAAGATTTGCTGCAAAACAGGGTCCTTTGTATGTGGGGAGCAGACTGTCCAATCAACCTGTCCTTTGATAAAGAATTCATATTGTGATACTGAATCACCTTAAACAAACTGCAATTGTAAGATTAATAAGTTGTTGTTTTCCGTGTATAAATAAGAATAGTTTGTCTGTTATTGTTTAGAAAACACAAGAAAAATCCAAAATGTGCAGAAAATGTTTTAGACTCAGTGAATATAGAGCTGGGTGCTGTGGCCTCTGATCATTAAAGGCCTATTAGTGTCACAATCTAGCTTAAAGATATGATCACATTGAGGACACCGAGGTCTTGACCTCAGTATTTTTCTGCTGTGTATATAATGGCGAAATGATCAAAATAATGCTTTCAAACAGCATGGTTCTCTGCAGGGACGTGCAGAGGGGGGGGCGGAGGGGGCTTGAGCACCTGCCCCTTTGCCCCTTGATGCCCAAAATGCCCTTTTGTCAGTGTGTTTTTTTTTTTTGTGTGTTTTTTTATATGTGTGTATGTGCGTTTGTGTGTGTGTGCATGTCCAAAATAATAATAATTTAGATCTACCGTGTCACGGTAACCGTGGCCGGTTACATGATCCACATAACGTGCCTCACTCTTCCCTTCTTCTCCTCTCGCAGCACCGCAGCTGCTGCTGCCGCTGTCTGACTGCCTGCCCCTTTAAATCGGCAGCACACATGACTGTGCTTTGTGCTTTTTTTTAAACTCCACTCTCATTGGTTGTACTGCCTTAAATTCTGCCTTCCCTCTTTCTTATTGCTAGCGTGTGTGTGCGTGCCTGTTTGCTTGGAGCGCAAGATTTAAATTTCGATTCATACTGGGATACTGCCGTTACCACAATCAATACTTGACAACAAAACTAGTCCCAGTTAAGAAACTAAATATTATCTGCACTAAAATAGGTGAAAGCTCCTGAGTGCAGTTCTGTAAAGAAGCAGGAGAGACTGTTTGGATTTGTGGAACTTGAGAAATGTAAGTAACCAACGTTAGCATCTCAAAATAGCATCTAATTCTGAAGTATAATGCATTTATCAGCAAAAACCTAATCTCTTTTATAAAACTAAAGAAAGATGGAAAAACAAAGACTGAAGGCTATTAAAAGTTCAGATTCTTAGCCACAGCCGTCTGAAAAAGAAAAAGTGAGGGTTTCCCTTTTACCAATATTTCGTTGTTATTGTTGCTTTCAGTGATTGTCGACCCTTTGAGGCAGTTCAGGCATAAATAGCAGGTGTAATTTCTTTTACATGATATACAGTATAAGAACACTAGATGCTGCCTAAACAACTGCTATATTTTGTTTAGACTAATTAGGATTCCACATAATAGTGCTATTTATTTCACAATTTCTACATCTAGAATTAGAATAAAGACAAATAAAACCAAGGAACAACATTTACATTGGTTTTATTGTACAAAGGTTTCCACACTGTCCATTAGTAAATCAGTACAAACCAGGGGTTGAGCTAGACATTCTCATCACCAGGGATTTAGTCCACAACATATTTCATCATTACGCGGGTAATTTGGTACACCAAAAAAGTAAAAATTATTTAATCTGTTGATGTGGTCGCAAAATGTATTTAATATAGGCCTTTACATATCTTAAAGTTTAATCTGCTGTTCTTTAATAGTCGTACTAGTATATACCAATAGTATATTAATATGTTCTCCTTTCAATGATGAAATGGACAACCACTCATGTAACAGATCAGTTTTGGTGTCACCAAACTTACTCAGAGTACAGTAGTGAGTCCTCCATGCTCCTTATGTATTAAGATTTACTGCACATTTAAACATCGAAAACTCACTATTGTTAGAGAAATAATTAGTTGTCTGAGAGGATGTAGGTAAGGAGAAGCTGTTATCTACACTTCAGATATATGATGTAAGAAATGTGTTTGGAATGGTAAGATAAATTACATAAAATGGGCTACACAGAGCAACTACAACCCAGTTGTACATTTGTTGAAGTTTGAATTTAATATTTGAAATGCTGTCAGTGACACTTCTACTTCCAGTGCAAATACAATAAATTTATTTGCAGTCCCTGGAATGTATAATTTTGCAGTGTTTTATGATGCAGACAGAGTATCTTTGATTAAAAAAAAGAATAAGGGTGGGGTTTATCTCTCCACATTTCTATATCTTCAAAAGAAAATACAGGATAAATCTAGACAACAGACATATTTTGAATATATTTGGTTTAATAGGCACGTATTTACCATCTGTCTCTGTAGCTGGTAAGTTCAAATGCAAACTTTTTCAAAGTGGGAAAAAGACCCAATTCGACATTCATCAGATCCAGTGATGCTTTAAAGATAAACAAACAGCATCTAGTGTGTGTCGTTCTTATAAAATTTGTATAAATGTAGCAAATAATGCTGCCTTTTCTTTTTAGACAGGCAAAACGGTCCTGATGCTCAAATCAAGCATCAGAAAATAGGAGCATGCATATTGCGTAGGACCAATGAAGCTTTGGACTAATAGTGTACCTACCAAAGTTCAAATCAAACCTACACCCTTGATTCCATGTTACATTCTTTATAGTATGGGTTGGTACATTTCAGCCGGTTGTATAACAAGGTATGTTTCTGTATCGTGTTTTAAATCCGTGCCCCATGTGCCCTCTTTTAACTTTGAGCACCTGCCCCTCCAACGGTCTCTGCACGGCCCTGGTTCTCTGAGTAGCTCCACCAGGTTACTGTAGGGGGTGCTGCAACTGCTATAATAAGACCAGAAGAATAAGAGTGCAGCTGCCAGTATACAGAGCTACTCTCAGATAAATCATTATTGGTGAAACCTAACAGAGGTAACTTGCTAACAATATTCTACTTCAGTTCCGTTCTCCAAATAACAGTTTTCTAGTCCTCACTCTTCATAACGTTGTTTTTTTTTTGTGAGCATCTATGACTGACTTATGATGTTTCTTTTTCAAAATTTTTCCATCTGTCAGATTAAGACAAGTGTTATTTTTTCCTGTTTTTTAAGTTTGACTTTTTTAACCGGTTTTATAAATGAACAGGGATCTTTTCTTTATTTTATCCAGACAATGAAAAGGCTGCGACAAATAACGTTCAGCTTTGAGGGAAAGAGTGTTGAAAACACAGGGACGTGATGCAGGTAGTAGATGGCTTCTGTCCATCTACTCAGGCCAGGACACATTGCTGAGACTCATGACCCTGTGTCATTCAAGACAAACAAAAACTGACTGGCCTTTATCACATTGACTTTAAACTACTACATTCAATGGATAGATATTAAGTTATTACAGTGATATCCAGGCTAAATTAGACTGCAAAGAATACAACATAAAATTAGCTTTACTATAAAATATGTGCATTACTTAAGAAAGCACGTTTTATTTATATGTTCTTTTAGAAAAATATTTCAGTGAGTCAAATCTAAACTTAACTATAAAGACAAAGACAGGTGGATAACGTAGTTTTTGATTTGTCAGGAGAGACAGAGCATTTGAGGTCAGAACACAGCTGAAGAAAGAGGAAAGACAGGAAAAGAACAGAGATAGAGAGAATAGATGAGAGAACAAGAGGATATGAGAGATATGACAAAGAAGTGGTTTGTGAAAAACATTAAGACACAGGACCCTGACCCTGAAGGTATGAACATGGAAGAGAAAATAGTATTTCAGTAGTATTTGATAAAAAGGTAAAATGTATGCCAAAATATTGTTTCAAATATGTTTGTGCAGTGTGAACAATGAACATTCATATAATCTAATTTGTGTCATTTCAGTGACTCATGGTTGTGCAGAGTCCCCTGTTGCTTCGGATGATATCGCTCCCTATGGATTGACCCACCGACACACACACACACACACAGTCAGTAAAATCACTCATGCAAGTGTGAATGAGTGACAATGTTAAATGTAAATTTTAAATTTTAAATTAAGCAAACTGAACTAACTAAATAAACCGACCAGCCAAGCCAAGCAAAACCAAAACAAAACAGATAGATTGACCTGACGCCCTGGAAGACAAGCATAGCAAAGAGAGGGGAGGGATAAGCCCATTTCCTCAGTGCAGCAGTGCACATAGGTCTTTATATAAAGGTAAAGGAGCAACTCGGGTGTTTCCAATCAGTTTGTCTGCTGCAATCCAGCCATTGGATCCGTTCCTGCAACGCCTTAAACAAATAGCCATCTGACTGGGCCATCAGCCCACCCATAAAGACAGTGACCCCAAGAAGGATAAATGGATTAAACAGCCCTCCATAAATAACACTCTTATTTGACCTTAACTTTTGACATTTGGCCTTAACTTTGAACTTGAGCAATCTAGTACATTGCCTTCAGCAAACAGGCATCGGAGAAGCATATTAAGGAGACAAAGTAAAACTACAATAACACCACCAAGCATGTGACAAAGCATCTGCAACAAGATTGTCACTTAGTATGATGTGTCTGATGTCAAGAACGCTTAATGACCATCTCATTAAGTGTTGGTCGGAATCTCTAAACAACTGCTGAAATGCTAGAGGGTTATGATCAGTGAAAACAAAGGAAATTCCACCAGATCCCACATATACAGTACATCAAATGTTAGGTATCCTTTTCAATTGCGGAATAGTTAGCTTTAGAATGGTTAACCATCCATCCATCCATCCATTTTCTGACCCGCTTAATCCGTCATGGGGTCGCGGGGGTTGCTGGTGCCTATCTCCAGCGTTCAGAATGGTTAACCTTTCTGGCAAATACTGACTAGTCTTACCCACGCCCAAATCATGCTCTTATAGCAAGACTGCCCCTGCACCCAATTGGTTGGCTTCTGTCTTAAGCATAAATGGATGATCAAAACATGGAGCTGCTAAAACAGAAATGGAGTACAGCAAACACTTGACATTGTCAAAACCTTGCTGTTACAGGAGACCAAACAAACTTTGCTTCCGCTCTCAACAATTCAGTCAGGGGGGATACTACTGCTACTGAGCAGAGTTGTTTGGGTTAACTCTGAGTTTTTCCCACTATTTAGCTGAGATCTGGCACAAGGAAATGTCGGAAAAGGCGTGTCCTTTTTCTGGAGGAGCCTGTATGCTGAGGCCCAAATACTCCACAGAAATCTTTGTCAGGAGAGGCTGATCAGACCATGATTAAATGTCATATTATTTCTGGATTGATATTTTTGCAAACGTTACCGTTTTTAGCCGCTGTCATAGATTTATTTACGTATTCTCAGCTAGCACATCATTTTTATAACACAACGAGGTGATGCTTTCAGTTCTGAACAATTTATTTGTGTTGCTCTTCGTTTTTAGTTTAATGGGAGCTTTTGTATAACGTAGGTGATGCAGAAAATCTTTGCGGTAGCTGTATGTGTGCTGTCATGCTACTATTGCACTCAGTTATAGTAGAGTTTAAGGGTGTTCCACAGTCAGAGACCCACAGGATTAATAAAAGAACTACACAGAATGAAAGCAATAATTTATTCTCTATCAAATTTTGTAACTTCTAGCTCTTTTGTCCATTCATATATTTGAGTTCCCATTCATATATCCCTCCCCTCTTCAACTTAAAATATAATATTGAGTGGCACAAATTATACACCTACAAGAAAATCAGTGTCAACTCATTTTTAGAAGGATGGGTTAAGCCAGATTCTGGCAAAAAGATGAATGAACATATCAAATGTTGATTATATCCAATTAATGTGCAAGGTTAAACATAAGAATAACATAACTGTATCCTACTTGATTAAACTGTATTTTCATACTTAATCTTTTTACTCTTAAATTTTTTTGGGGGGAGGGGGGGGGGTGTTGAATGAGTGTAGTGTGAGAACACATCTTAAATTCTCAAATTCGTCAAATAACAATCTTCATTTATACACTGACTTGTTCAGCAATTCTCTGCTGCCAACTCACTTTTTCAGCAGCAACAGCGTTGTTTCTTTTTATTAATTATGGTTTAATATTCTCCATATGTCTTCATTAAAGATTTCTAATTCCACTCACGGGAAATGCATACTTTGAGGCTTCTCAGCTCCTGACGTTGCCACAGTGAATCGCGTTAGCATGCATTCCATTGATGAGGGTGTTGTGTCACCAGAGCCATGGACTAGAATTCAGATTGAGTTGTGAACATGTACCATGTGGGGGAAGTCGGAATGGGTTGTTGTCATGGTTTTTAAGTGTTTAGCCCACATGCAGATAAAGACGGAAGACAGGCACAGTTTTAAGATGTTTATTTAAAGGTTCAGGCTGCAGGAAGAGACACAGCGTGTGGCTCGGGCGAGGTCTGAACGTCAGTACTGGAGCAACTGCGGAAAGAAGGAGGAGTAACGTTACGAATGAGCGAACCAGGGAAAAGTACCAGAAGCTACGCCTCTTACCATTTAACAGGGTTGACCTATCCGGGGAGAATAATGACGAGGAAACTCTGTGATCGTAGTGCGTAGGTGGTAGTGACTGGAGGGCTGACAGATGGTAAGCTGGCGAGGGATCTGGAGCGCACCACAGCAGACGAGAGGAGCAGATGGAGTAACCAGTGAGTACGAGTGAACCAGAAGAATCCAGGGAAGGGGATCTCAGGCCCGGATTGGTAACATCAAGGGAGTCTGAGTGGAGGTGCCAGAGCAAAATCTGAGTGGCAGGGATTCTGTGGATCTGGTTCTTCGAACACGACGTCCAGGCAGGTGAGTAAATCCAAACACGAAAAACTGAGAACAATCTGAGACAGAACATTAGTCCAAAAACGGGATTCAAAAAACTCACAAAAAACGGGGTTCAGGATTCAGGTCGGAGGCCATGGCATACCACGACTGGTTTACCACTCTGGCGTCTTCCATCTGTCTGAGCACTCCTTAAAAAGCCAGTGGAAGCCGCTCCCAATGAGCCGCAGGTGTGGGCCACGCCCCCCAGTCAACAAGAACCACCTGTGGAGTAGAATTAGAGCACGGAGACACAGAGAACCCTGACAGTTGTGAGCTAAGTAATGTCACACCTCCACACAGAGACAGCCTCTCTCAGCGGGGGGTGGGGGGTGCCTGCTATGAGGCGCGCCTCACCTATTGAAAACCTCTGGCCTAGACCGTTCCTCACTGTTTCTTCATACTTCTTCCTGGGACTCTGAAGAAGAGAGAGTCCGCCTTGGATCAGCCAGCCATGCATGGGGACCTCATGGGACTCAGAGGCCCACAAGCTGAGTAAATGTGCCTTCTGTGAAACTCCTCACTTCAATGGAGCGACAAAGGGGGAAATTCTCATCCTCTCTGGAGCGGAGGACCTGACTAGCATCGGATAAATGCCAGCCGAATCAGACCGTTGCAGGAAGCTGATTCCAGACAACCTGGAGCGGCCAAAAGCCGATCTGGAGTCGCCGCTGCAGGGCCTCGGACCGGCTTACCCCGTCCACGTTTCGGCTAGTCAGGGTGCCACCTGCACCAACATTCCCTTGGATGACTGCTCTCCCTTGGATGGGCAAAGTGAACCGAACTCACACGAGGCACCGACAGGTTTGGAAGAGAAACAAACAGGGAAAGTTAAATGGTTGTTTGGAAGGTTTGTGTGATGTGGTCGCATTGTGTTTTTAAACACATGGAGCTAACCGACGTAGCTCCCGCTAGCATTCTTCAGGCCATGTCATTTCTGATGAGTGTGTTTTTATGGTTATAACAAATGTTATCTCCACAAGGGTTTTATACACTCATGGGATATTGATATTTGCATTTTCCGGTTTACAACTAAAATAAAGCCGTAGCTTTTTAAAGTTGGCGCCGAATGTCCGCCAGCCTAAATGCTATTAGCTTCCGGTAATATTCGCTCTTTCCGGATATGCATGACTATAGCTTGTTTCAAGCATAAGGTTTGTTCGTTTCGCTCCACCATCGTTCGATAGTGTTATGAACGTTATTACCGCATTAATATGCAATATATCGATTTAAAGCCGTTTTTTTGTATAACTTTAGAAGTAACTGATTTTAGCGACCGATCGTTACAACGATCCCTAGCCTCCCAGAGGTATAATCGTATTAGTAAAATAAAGCGTTCCTAAAGTTTACAGATTCTGAGAAAATCATTCTTTAAAATGTTATTTTATCAAATAATGTTTTGTTTGGCTCGGGATTTGCATTGTGAATGGGTTGAAACACATACCTAATGTTGTTCTGAATTAGTTAAGCTAATTTATGCTCATTCCATGTTCTTTAACTCAGATCTGCAGTGAACCAGGATTCACTGAAATATTCTGATGATGCTGATGACTGTCGTGCCACTTTGTTTTGTCTTTTGTTTCTTTTTGTGTGCAAATAGTTCTTTAGCTTCTTTTTATCTTCATTTTGCTTAGTAGTTTCAGTTTAACTCAGGATTGATAGGACATTGAGTTTAGTTACTTGGGGGGGCGTCGGCATTGCGGTGGCTGGGGGATTTCCTCGGGGTCGTCTCTCCTCTTTCCTCGGGGGGGGGGGGTTGCAGATTTCCTGTGATGGCTCCTCTCGGGCACACTGCTTTGGGGGCCCCTTTGGGAGTCCGGGGTTCTGGGTCCCCTGACCCCTGCCTCTGTGCTCGGGGAAGGCGGGTCTTTGGTTCTCCACAACCACTATCGAGCTATTTCCTTCTGTATAATTTTCACCTAAACTAGTGCACTCTCACAAACTCCCACAGGTTCTGGGTCCCAGGTATTAAATGTTCACTTATATACAGAAAGCCTATAATTTATTTATTTTCTTTCACTTTCTTTTTTCAGGTATCACATTACACGTGTCAGCTTAAATAATAATACATATGATTTAGCAATGGTATAAAGGTGTTACTCGATTGTATCTGTTGCTTTATGTCTGTTGGTTGTGCTGTTCTTTTTGCGTCTCTTTCCAGGCGATGGAGCAGACAGAGGACGTTTTATCATTCTCTTCCTTTTATCTCTTCTTTCTTTCACCTCTTCTCTATCTTTTTTTTCCTTCTCTTCTTGTTCTTCCTTTACTCTCCTACTTTCCCATTGTAGTGTCCATATAATTTGAAATTTTCCCTGCAGGAATCACAATAAAGCTATTTACATGCACAAATCAAGCGGAGCATTATGGCGAAAGCTGTTTGCTCCACTTGTGAAAGCAAAATCTGTCGAGCTCTATTTGGCATTAAGACATCAATTCTTATTGCCACATTGCTAGACAGGACACTGGGGAAAAAAAAAAAAAAAAAAAAAAAAAGAAACGGGGCCCTCCAGTCTCGTCATGATTCGGGTGACCAAGTACTCCACTCCCACCAACCAATAGCTTCTAACAACCCAGGACAGTGATGGGTGGGTCATTGATTTGCATCTGACTTAGAATGCACCTAGGAGGATGGGCCTCCTTGTCCTATAAAAACAACAGTGCATCAACTGCATGTTGCTCAAGTGCGAGCCACCAGAATTGACATAGACTTCTGGGTAGGTGTTGAAACTTTTTCAGAAAGAACTGAGCGAAAGTCTGCTTGTCTCCGATTCAAGCCTGTTTGCTGTTGCGATGATCTGGACAACTGAGAATTTGCACAGGCATGTTACATCATACACTTCTGAAATATGTACAAATTTGTGATGTTTCATCTGGTTTTGGTATCAGGATACAAAGTGAAGCTGCCTGATTGGATAAACTTCGTCAACATCGCCATGTTCAATCCAATCCATACAAGATGGAATGTCACCAAACAAACAGGGATACCTCTAAATCAGCTTTGAGAACTCACTGTATTTATCTTCAGACAAATAAGAAAGTAATTTATCCAAGCGACAAATACATTTTCAAAACGACCATAATGCAAATTCTCATCAGGTTCTGGAAATTCATCAATTTCAGCCAAGAAAGCGAAGAAACAGACAAAATAGGGTGCATAGCACTTAGACTTTGTTTAGTGAGGATTCTAACTAACCTGTGTGATCTCTGAGATCATCAACAAAAACATTAATAATGCTCGTGCCTTATTTGCCACAGTCGACAGGTTAACAAATCCTCCTGTGTCCATGGCTTCTGAACTCCACTCCACCAGGGCCTTCAAGGAATTTGCTAACTTCTTTGCTGAGAAAATCCTAAAGATTAGAAGATCAGTTTGTACATCCATATCAACTCCAGAACCAAAGCTGTATCCAACTGGAACTTATCTTGACAAAATGCCCCAATTCAGCCAAATAAACTACAAAAGCTTAGAGGAGATCATTCTGCAGCTAAGTTCCTCCTCCTGCTGCCTTGATGTTCTACCCACAGTTTTCTTTAAGACAGTTTTGCCTGTCATAGCATCTGATTTGACTCAGATAATAAACACGTCCCTTCTGTCAGGTGTTTTCCCCACTCTCTAAAAACAGCAATTATCAAACAATTTAGACAAACTACTACTCCAGAACTACAAGCCCATCTCAAACGTCCCCTTTATCAGTAAGATTATTGAAAAAGCTGTGTTTCAACAATCAAACACCTTCTTAACAATGACCAGTCGCTTTGACGTTTTCCAGTCAGGCTTCTGTGCTCACCACAGTACAGAGACCGCCTTTATCAAGGTGTTTAATGACATCAATGTAAATACAGACTGTGGAGGAACCAGAGTGCTGGTACTATTGGACCTCAGTGCACCATTCTGTTGATAACTCCATCCTGTTAAAACGCCTGCAAAACTGAGTCAGCCTGTCTGGTACAGCTCTCAACTGGTTTAAATCCTACTTAAAGGACAGGGACTTTTTTGTGTCAGTAGGTAACTTTACATCACAAACGACACAAATTACATGTGGGGTTCCCCAAGGGTCCATCCTGGGTCCCCTCCTATTCAATATCTACATGCTCCCTCTACCTCAGATCATAAAAAACAACATCAGCTACCATAACTATGCAGACGACACACAGCTCTACATCACCATGTCACCAGGTGACTATGAAGCAGTTCAAGTTCCGAGTAAATGCCTAGAAGAAATCAATGCATGGATGTGCCAAAATGTTCTTCAATTGAATAAAAACAAAACTGAAGTAATAGTTTTTGGACAATAGAGGAGAGATAAAAGGTTAGCACACAGCTTCAGTCGCTTCAGCTAGAAACCACTAAACAGGCCCGAAATCTGGGAGTAGTGATGGACTCAGACCTGAACCTCCAAAAGCATCTAAAGACAATTACAAGGACGGCTTTCTATCACCTGAAGAACATTTCCAGGATTAAAGAACTACTGTCTCAGCAGGATCTGGAAAAACGAATCCATGCCTTTATTTTTAGTCGTTTTGATTACTGCAACAGTGTTTTCACAGGTCTCCCTAAAAAGTGGATCAGACAGCTGCAGCTGATCAAGAACACTGCTGCCCGTGTCCTCACTAAGACTAAGAAAGTAGAGCACATCACCCCAGTTCTAAAGTCCTTACACTGGCTCCCTGTATCTCAGAGAATAGAATAGAGTTAAAATACTTCTGTTAGTCTATAAATCCCTGAATGGCTTAGCACCTAGATACATCACAGACTTGTTATCAGTGTATCAACCTTCCAGACCACTAAGGTCGTCTGGCTCCAGCCTACTCCGCATACCTAGAACCAGAACCAAACACGCAGAAGCAGCATTTAGTTCCTATGCTCCACTTATCCAAAACAAACTTCCAGACAACTGTAAAAGTGCTGAAAGCCTGAGTTCCTTTAAATCAAGATTAAAAACACATTTGTTTAGGATTGCCTTCGACTGTTCTAGTTAAACTGTTTTACTGAAACATCATTAGTTCAACTTTGTAGTCCAACTGTTTTTAATGTTTGCTTTTAGTTTCTATTCTCCCATGTTCTATTTTGTTTCTACTTTTTATTCCTACTTGCTTTAATTCTGTTTTATTTTCCTATATTTTAATCACGTAAAGCACTTTGCATTGTCTCTGTACTGAAATGTGCATTACAAATAAAATTGCCTTGCATTGTCTTACCTGTGGTGGTGCAAGGAGCTTTGCTTGAGGGATCCAGATTGGCGATTCCTCTGCTTGGAACCGGATCTTGAAGCCACCACATGCTTCTCAGCCTGCTCAGCACAATCAGCCCTCTCTCTGCCTGAGATGTTGATGACCGCCTGCCGGTCAAAGTCCTGTTCCTGCCTCCTGTCGTCATGTCTCAACCACTACCTGTCTCTGCTTCGGTGTCGACACTTTCTGCTGTCACTTCCTCGTCATCACTCAGTCCTGCAGGATCCGCTCCATTGCCAGTAGTCGCCAAGCCATCCTGTACTCCTCCCACCTGTCGTCCTGTTGCCACCCCTAATGAGCTGGAGGTGTAATTAAGAACCTATGCACCCCTCATCAAAAGGTCTAGGAAGACAGTGTTGCAGAATTTGTTGCCACTGTTTGAGGAGGTTAGGGGACTAGAAGATAGCCATGGAGCTGCTTCAAGAGCTTTTTATTGCAGCCCATCATCTCCAGCAATCCTAAAGTCTGCCACTAGGGGTCAGCCTGTTGCATATGGTCCAGTCACAGTGGTTCAGCAGGTCATTCCTGTTGACGCCATGGAGGGTCTCCTGGGTGTCCAGGTTCCTGTGATCTTCAAAGAGGGTGTTCAGGTTGACCTGCTTCCAGCCTATGTTCCTGTACTGTCCAAGCCGATCCACCTCCAGTTCACGTTCCTAAGCTCTTCAAAGAGGGTTTTTATGTCGATCCACCTCCAGTTCACGTTCCTAAGCTCTGCGAAGAGGGTGTCTAGGTAGATCCGCTTCCACTTCACGTACCTGAGTTCTTCGAGGAGGGCACCGAAGTCGGCTTACATGCTGTTCCTGAGGTCCAACATAAGCTCGTCCAACGATGTAGTCAAATATGGCCTTGCTGGGACTCCAAGCCCCCAGGACCCCACTCCTATTGCAAGTACCCTAAGCAGTTGCATGAGTTCCGATTTCCTTAGCTGCAGCATGGGTTCCCATTTCCAGAACTGCTGCATATATTACTGGATGGCAAACTCCAGGTCATGCCAGATGCCAAACTTCAGGCCAAGAGTCCTGCTTCTGCACTGCCAGTCTCTAAGTGACCTGCTTTGCTGGGGACAGCCTCCAGGACGCCCGCTGGAGATCCTGCCCTGTTGGAGATAGGCTCCGGGTCTCCCACTTGAAATTCTTTTTCATCCTATTTGGGTAGTTTTTGGACTCTCACCCTCCTTCCAAGGCCCCCTCTGTCCACCCTGGCTGTGTAGTCTTTTGTTTCCTGGACTCTAGCTTGTCTATATTGTTACTTCTTGTCTGTCATTTTCTAGGCTGGCTACTAAAAAGGCTGAAAGAAGCACCCCCACCCCCACCCCAATTCAATTGCTGATGGACCTCTCCAGCCATGCCTGAAGCTGTTTCACTTTAGGGCAACAGGAGAAGGAACTTTTAAGTCTAGCGGTAAATGAGACATGGTTTACCGCATGGATAAAGTACTTTCAGAACCTTGACGCTGCGTATATTATACATTCTGGCATTTTAACAAGTGGACATCGTGTTTCCTCGCCCGGACGCTGGTCACCTGGGGCCCGGACGCGGGTGTAATGGGTAATGGTTGTGTAATGGGTGGCAGTCGAGGGTGGGGGCCTTGGCATTCTGATCCTCGGCTGAAAAAGCTGACTCTAGGTATGTGGAATGTCACCTCTCTGGTGGGGAAGGAGCCTGAGCTAGTGCGCGAGGTTGAGAGGTTATGGCTAGAGAAAGTCAGACTCACCTCCATGCATGGCTCTGGAACCAGTCTCCTTGAGAGGGGTTGGATATTCTTCCACTCTGGAGTTGCCACTGGTGAGATGCGCCGAGCAGGAGTGGGCATACTTGTTGCCCCTCAAGGTGGTGCCTGTATGTTTGGGGTTTACCCCGGTGAACGAGAGGGTGGCCTCCCTCCGCATACGTGTAGGGGTACGGGTTCTGTCTCCTGTTTGTGCTTATGCTCCAAACAGCAGTTCAGATTACCCACCTTTTTGGAGTCCTTGCAGGGGGTACTGGAGAGTGCCCCTCCTGGGGAGTCACTTGTTCTGCTGGGGGACTGAAAAGACTGAAAGACAGTTTTTGCCTCGGCGACCACCCTAGCCGCCTGCCGCTTTGACTGCCGGTACATATCAGCTGCTTCTGGAGTCCCACAGGCCAGAAAAGCCTGATAGGACTCCTTCTTCAGCTTGACGGCTTCCCTCACCGCTGTTGTCCACCAGCGTGTTCGAGGGTTGCCGCCGCGACATGCACCGACAACCTTGCGGCCACAGCTCTGACTAGCCGCCTCAACAATAGAGACGCGGAACATGGTCCACTCAGACTCAATGTCCCCCGCCTCCCTCGGGACGTGTTCAAAGCTCTCCTGGATGTGGGAGTTAAAGCTCCGTCTCATGGGGGACTCTGACAGACGTTCCCAGCAAACCCCCACAATACGTTTGGGCCTGCCAGGTCTGACCAGCTTCCTCCCTCACCATCGGAGCCAGCTCACCACCAGGTAGTGGTCAGTAGAGAGCTTCGCCCCTCTCTTCACCCGAGTGACCAAGACATATGGCCGCAGGTCAGATGAAACGACAACAAAGTCGATCATTGAACTACGGCCTAGGGTGTCCTGGTGCCAAGAGCACATATGGACACCCTTATGCTTGAACATGGTGTTCGTGATGGACAATCCATGATGGGCACAGAAGTCCAACAACAGAACACCATTCGAGTTCAGATCAGGTGGGCCATTCCTCCCAACCACGCCCCTCCAGGTCTCACTGTCGTTGCCCACGTGAGTGTTGAAGTCCCCCAGAAGAACGAGGGAGTCCCCAGGAGGGGCACTCTCCAGTACCCCCTCCAAGGACTCCAAAAAGAGTGGGTAATCTGAGCTGCCGTTTGGCACGTAAGCACAAACAACAGTCAGAGTCCGTCCCCCCACACGTATGCGTTCACCGGGGTGAACCCTCTCGTTCACCGGGGTGAACCCCAACGTACAGGCACTGAGATAAGGGGCAACAAGTATGCCCACCCCAGCTCGGCGCCTCTCACCAGGGGCAACTCCAGAGTGGAAGAATGTCCAACCCCTCTCAAGGAGACTGGTTCCAGAGCCATGCGTCGAGGTGAGTCCGACTATCTCTACCTCGCGCACTAGCTCAGGCTCCTTCCCCACCAGAGAGGTGACATTCCACGTCCCAAGAGCCAGCTTCTGCAGCCGAGGATCAGAACGCCAAGGTCCCTGCCCTCAACTGCCACCCGTTGTACAGTGCACCCGACCCCTTTGGCCCCTCAGACAGGTGGTGAGCCCATTGGAAGGGGGACCCATGTTTCCTCTTCGGGCTGAGCCCGGCCGGGCTCCATGGGCAAAAGCCCAGCCACCAGGCGCTCGCCAACGTGCCCCACCTCCAGGGCAATCCAGTGGTACTTAAAGGTTCATGTGGGACTTTAATGGTTTGGTAAAGGTACCACAGCTGCTATTTCCTTTGTGGTTAGCTGAGTTGCTAATTCAGGATGTAACATCTGCCTTTTCATTTGCCACCTTGTGAGTCCATAAATGTTTGCCACCACCATATTCGATAATTTACTACTCCATTCAGTCACTGTGATACACTGCTATTCAAGAATCAAGTCTTAGCTCCTTTTCCATTACCACTCAAAGCCTGGGGCTTTGACAGTCACGGGTAGTGTTTCCATACGTATTTACCCGACTAATTTCACTTTACCCACGCTTTCCTTTACTGAGGTGTTACGGTCCCCCAACCGACCCAGTACTTCTCTGCTTTCTCTGGGCATGTTGAGGGGGTGGGGTTGCATGCAGCAGACCCGGCTGCAGAAACAAATTACAGGGGGGGCATTCCATTTTTTTAGGGGGGCACACTTTAAAAAGAAAAAAATATTATATATATTTATATATATATATATATATATATATATATATATATATATATATATATATATATATATATATGCTTCAGGCTGAACAGTAGCTCTGTGACTACTGTAACAAACAAACAAATAGCAATAGTGTAGTCAGTGTTGCCAAATTAGGCAGGTTTCCAACCAATTAGGCTTTTGAACACATTGAGCTGGAAAAAAAATAGCTTATGGGCAGATAAAAAATTTCGGAAGCTTTTCATAACATTTGTTGGGCTTTTAGAAAGAATTACTAACAAAATATATCAAAATAGTCATTATCTATTTTTTAAATAAGTTGAATCTGTCAAGTTGAATCAATGAATAATAGTTATAATGAATAATATTGTTATAATAAAACAAGAAAAGAATAAAGGTTAATCAAGTGTTTTTGGTCACTGTAAACACCCAAGAGGGGTTGAGTTCTACTTATCAACTTAAAAATATTTCATGACTGCGTGTAACAGAAATGTTTAATTGAGCTATACTGAGAGAAATTACGTTTATATTAAGGTAGATTTACAACTCATGTTGGGAAGCCATTTATAATTTATTTTTTTTCCGGTTGATATATCCTAATTGTTAAAGAGATCTTGTGTGTTATTTGGTTGTCTGATTGTACATTTTGTTTGGAGCCCATATGCGCAGTTTTTTTCTTTGCTTCGGCGCAGTTGTGTGCTAATGGCATGTTCTTATGTGTTTAATAGTTCTGTGCTTTTAACAAGAGAGAGTTTGAGATTTGGGCTTGTTTTTTTATTTTAAGTTGGGCAGGTTTTATGCTGGTTTGGGTTACTGGAAACTAACAGTGACATAGGGTAACCTGTAGCGTTGTGTCTAAACTTAAAAGTCCAGCATAAGCTACACGCTAATAAACATGAGCGCTGGTGTCAGGCTGAACACTGACTGAAGTAACAATTCTGACTAGAACAGGTTCTGTAATTACAGCAGCTATGAGAACAACGAGCAGAACAGCTTGTGCTCGTAGCTGTCCTAGCTAACCCTGCTAGCTGTCTAGCTAACCCTCCTAGCGTTAATGTTTACTCCAGTTTAGACTTCAGTGCTGGCATTTCAAACAGAAATTAATAACGTTCCTTCCAGCTCGCTCTCTGCTTCGTTGTCACTTCTTGTAATTGTTTGGTAATCAGACCAAATTTTCATCCCGCTCTACCGACACCAACGGTGACCACAACCGAACTGCGGCGGCGAGTGAAGGCTATGACTCGGTGTCCCGCCCCACTCCAGCTTTGATTGGCTAGCATGTTGCAGTCAGTCGTTGATTTGATTGGTTAAATTGTATGATTGACACATCAAAGATAGTACTAAAAGGACGATGGTCACCCCGAGGTAAAAAAAAAAAAAAAAGACCGCTTCCAGTCCAGGGCGGGCACAGCTGGTTCACAGGGCGGGCACGGCCCCCCAATGCCCGCCCATGCCGCCGGGTCTGGCATGCAGTAAGAAAAACTGTGTGCCACAAGGGAGGATTAAGGCGCAGTAAGAAGATGAGGAGTTTACAAACATTTCGAATTTATAGCCTTAATTTATCACAAAAAGTGATAATAGAAATATGTGTGTGTTGGTTCCAGGTGTGTATCTAATTGCAACAGACCTACAGATAGGGTTAGGGTTAGCCCAGCACTGTACAACTTTATATGTGGTCAAAATAAATTTGACTTTGGCTTCTGAGAACATAAGACTCTGACTTCTTTCCTCTGAGCAAAACCAAATTTTTTGCAGACAAACAGAGCTCTGTTAGGGAGCAAATGATGAAATCCTGTGATTTTTAGTTTTCTGTGAGGTGTAGATGTACACCCAGAAACCAATTTCCCTCCAATTCTAGAACATGATTTTAAAAGTGAAATGCATGAATACAGAAATCCTCACTGTCTAAGCTCCCTTGTGAGAGAAATGTATTCTTTCTTCTGAGAACTAGGTAATAGATAAAGATAAACATTGGTGCCATTAGCAAGATTGGCTGACTCTGATGCAGTGATACACTGTTGTTCAAGAATTAAGAGTCTTTATTGTCATAATCATCATGAATTTTGGTGAGTCATCAGCTCAGACTTCACATGTAACACCCGGGCATAAATCAAAGACATCCATGGAAAAACGAAGCATGACCATTCATTGAGTATGTCCTTAAAAATGCAAGAGCACACTATGTACAAAAAGCTACATTTAATGTTAAGCTGTACAGCAGAAGAGAGAGACTGAAAAAGAGACATAGTAAGACAATTGCAGAACAATGTAAAAAACTGCGCAATTGCTTATATGTACCAGAGAAATGCTCCATGAGAAGCTGAAAAGTAGGCAAATAGCCATTGGAAAAATTGAAACAAGTTCATTGAAACTGTACTAATGTTCAGACATTTGGGGAAAGATTCTTGATAAGCAGATGAACTGGAGATAATTATAAATGTTAATTTGTATTTCCTTAAACTTATAGTGGTTTAATTTATTAATTTAGCCATATACCTGTTTAGTGGAACACTTACCTCTTTCTGGCTTTCAGCAGAACAGGATAGCAAAGGGAGAAACATGTTCCAGGTGCTGCTTAAAAGCTCCTTAATCAGCACCTGGAACTGCTTGAGTTATGTTAAATTTGATTTATACTTTTGATTGAAATTAGTTTTGTTTAGTTATAACAAAGTTTATGTAAATGTTCATTGGATAGCATAGGTTTTGCATTGTTTTTTGGGTATATCAAAGATGTTGTATCTTATATGTATTATCAACCATACATATTTATACACAGAAACATTAATTAACATTGAACTCCTTTTACAGAAAATACTTGTCATAACACAAACTAAAAATTTATTTAAAGTTTGGAGAGGATCTACCTGGCATGTATGTTTTATGTGAATCTCTCTGTACAGCAGTCTGAAAGGCTTGTAGCTTTTTTGAAATACATTATAGAAGAACTGCTTTCATTGTTTGCAAACTGGGTGTATCTAACCCTGGATGCAAGTCTACTAACAGAAAACCTCATTTCAAGTAGCAAACGCAATAAAGCAGATAAGAGGTCATGACAACGTGACTAAAAAAAGAAGCAACAGCACAGTGAAGCCCGCAGGCTTTTGACAGGGCCTTGCCCCCTCAGACACAGACAGTCCAATAGCAGTGTACATGTACAATGACTAAACTCTTCTTCAATATTCATCATTAAATATTTGTAGCAATACAAAAACTAATCAACATAACAACTAAAAAAAAATTAAATCACTTCCTGATTCACTTTATCTCTGATTAAAGAGATATTAGTAACAATAATGGAATATTCAATTCAGTTGAATAAAATTTTAAAATTTTATTTATATAGCGCCAATTCACGAAACATGTCATCCTCCAAAGTCAAATTCAATCAGATTATACAGATTGGGTCAGATTATACAGATTGGTCAAAAAAAATGTCATATCTAAGGAAACCCAGTAGATTACATCAAGTCTTGCCAAGCAGCATTCACTCCTCCTGAAGAAGCGTAAAGCCACAGGGACTGTTGTCTACATTGTCCAAGGCTTTGCAGCAATCCCTCATACTGAGCAAGCATGAAGCGACAGTGGAAAGAAAAACTCCCCTTTAACGGGAAGGAAAAACCTCCAGCAGAACAAGGCTCAGTGTGAACGGTCTTCTGCCTCGACCGACTGGGGGTTAGAGAAGACAGAGCAGAAACAACAAGAGACACAAAAAAGCACAGAAGCACACATTGACCTAATAATTGGTTCTACATTATATGGTAATAGCGGGTTATCTGTCTTCCCTGGATGATGTCACAGCTAACAGAACGCCAGACCAGGTGCACCTACTATGAAGAAAAAAATGACAGAGAACATTGATGTGTATGTGAATGTTTCTATACACAATCTAAGAGCTCTTGTAAAAAACATGCTAATGCAGCTCCCTGTTATGTGCTTTTCCACTTAATGGAGGGGGTACTGAAAATTAATTAATGAAAAAGCCCAGTTTTTATGCAACATGATGACGATCAAATCCTTCTCTTTTTTTAAATATACAGAAGCATAATTTTTATGCTGCGCAGAGGAAATTAACAATTCTCTAAACAGACCCACCCATACATCTTTTATCTGTGACTTTCTTGTAACTGCTAGAGCAATGACTGACTGAATTATGTGCAGTCTTCTTGTCAACTCAGTAAAACATGGGACATTTTATTTCATCCTATTAGTTTGAGCTAAAAAAAAACAATGGTAACACATGGTGACAATAAAGATTCTTGATTCCTAAAGCACTATATACCAAGTATTTAATAAATAATAATAATAGTAATAACATCTTTATTGTCATTGAAACATACATTACAACGAAATTTGTTCTCTGCTTTTAACCCATCCCCTTGGGGAGCAGTGGGCTGCCACTGTGCAGCGCCTGTGGAGCAATCAGGGGTTAAGGGTCTTGCTCAGGGACCCAGAGTGCAGGCTGTGGGGATCGAACCGGGTACTTGCATCCTTCTCTGAGTGCAAGCGTGCTGCCCTAACCACTAGGCCACCACTCCCAATTCATGGAAGAAACATGTATGGCTTTAACCTGCTGCAGTATCTCTGTCCACATAAGGAAAAGCAGGATGTCCTGAGGTTTACGCACACAAATACTAAACTTGTGACAACACAAAATATTATTTTGTTATCATATTATGCTTCATCATCTCACCTTTATGTTGCGACTAGACTGAGCCGAACTGTTCAGTCTCACCCTCAGCATCCGACTACAACATTTATTTTTATGCTCAGTAAAGATAAACTTCCTATCCTCTTTTTTTCTGAATCTCACTATGACCACATACCTACATTTCACACACAATAAACAATAGTACTTGAGCTGATTGACTAAAAATAAACCACCTGTCTTGTCTCTGGTTGGAAGAGGCTGTCATTGTCACAGACAAACCTAAAAATAATCATTTTTTCACTGCTCTGTTGAAGATCATGAAATAACACTTTCTTCCACATTATTTCAATAGAAACATCACCAGATTATTCATCCGGTCGTACACTTAAAGTTCATATATCAAGGAAAGTGGCTAACAGAAAGTATTCTGAATGTATACGGATGTTAAGACGATCACATAGCTAGGATGAGGCTAGACCATTTCAAACTTTAAAAATTAGCAAAAATGTTTCAAATCAGCACAATGATAGACACAAAGATAATGAAGTTATTTGAAAAAGTTAGTTGGTCATGCTTTTCATTAATTGAGCTAGACCATTCGATTCAATTACAATGGTCCATGCAACAGGTAATAAAAGCTTTAGTTACCGTCTCAAAATCCTTAAAAGTCAGATGGACTTCACTTTATCAAAGACTTTTTTGGGCTGCTGTTCAGTCATGACACTGTAGTGTGGATCACGTACGCTATGCTGCTACCGCATCCCTCAGCTGCCTCCGCCTCCACTGGCATTTTTTTTACGTATCACGTTGGAGAGGTGGCGAGTAGAAAGAGCAAAAAGAAAGCTAGAATTAAAGAGGAAAGCTCTGAAAAAAGATGCTGCTAAATGTGCAAAAACTGTCAGCTTTTTCAATAAAATGAGCATGCAGTTAACCATTAAATGAGGACGATGAAATTGGTAAGATGTTGAACTTCACCTGCAAACCACCATAAAAGTTTATTATCAAGTTATTGAATTTTGTGATGTTGTGGTGCATAATGTAATGTTTAAATAATAGTATAATAATAGTATGATGCAACGCCACATATAATTTATGTCTTGTAGCTCCTCAGAGTCAGAAGCAAGATTCAGGTACCACAAGTCCTGAGTGGGTAGGTAGGATTACTCATTAAGTGAATATTAGAATTAATATAATGAGGAGTATGACGGCTTTGAAAATTTCATTTGTGCTGAGAATTATGACCATTTTCAAAATGCGATATAGTTTCTTCCATACTAGTCCTGTTAGTACGGAAGAAACAGGTGAGCTGTTGTAACAGTGTGTAAACAAACAAGCATTAGTTCTAGTATAACTGTTTTCTATACTGAAACAATATCAGTGACCCATTCTATCTATCTATTAAATTCGATTAAATTTTATTAATATAGCACCAATTCATGAAACATGTCATCTCAAGGCACAACACAGCAATACACAATATTTTTTTCTTCCTAGAAACTTTAATGACAATGACTCCACAGCTACGTCCTTCCTACTGAACTGAGTGGCTGTGAACAGCTCCTATACGTTTCAGATCCACTCAGTCAGTCAGTCCGATTCAGTGATGCATGATTCTGAAAAATTCTCTACAATCCATAAAATATAAATAACATTCTTTCACAATAATTTAGAAAACAAGTGTACCCACCAACCCCACACATTAACTTTACCACATTTCTGAAAAAATACTTTGAATTTTCTTTAGAAAAAGTTGGTTACAGTTGAGCAAGGACACCTTGCCATAGCTGTTTTTGATATTTTTTATTAATAGACTTAGTCATTGAGGCAAATAAATACCAACTTTTTCATGAAGTTCATGGCTGTCAATTTGAAACATGGCTGTTTAAAAAAAAAAGAATTCTCACTCTAAACACACTGTAATCGTGAGAGCCAAATTTCTATGAATTAAAAGAAGTAAGGAATCCTGGTCATCTTTTTAATGCTTGCCATATTTTGAATTGTACTCCAAATATCTAAAATGTTTATTGTGGTTATAGTACATGTACAGTATGTGAAAATAATATTTTTTTTAGTAAATCTAAATTTTCTGAGGGTTGCGCCTAACTTTGTTACAGTAGTGTACCATGTATGCGTGAAGCTAATCTTTAAGAGAGCGCTAACGTCGGCTGGGTTGGCTGTCTATTTCCAAGTGTCAGCTCACTTGACCACAGTGTTTCTTCTGGTTTTCATAGAGCCAGTTGCTTGTTTTTCACGCAAGATCTGGCTGCCGTCACACAGCATGTCGATAAGCAAGTAGACCCTCAACAAACTCTAGTCACAAGAACCAACAGCTCACCAATGCTTCTGCTCAATACCCTAGCAATTAACCATCATGCTATAGCCAGCTACTGTGTATGAACATTTGCATGGAGTCCTGTCCTACCAACTTTTAACCGGTCTGTAAAATTTTATTACATCGGGTTCTCTGTCCTCAAACTTCATCTGAAGTGCTACAGTTATAAAACTATATTTAAAGCACAACCTTCCTGCCCCACGGCTTCCCAGTTCTTAAGCACAGTGGTACGCCCACGGCAACTAGAGCTGAAGCTCACTAGACAGCGCCACATGGCCCCATAGAGTGAACTCTGTCCCCTCATTTGAATATATATGAAACAAAATAATAAAAGGAGTGTAAAATAAGAATGGAGTACAAAAATTAAAGTCCAGGAAATACTTAAAGTGCCACAAAATAAAACACCATTATAAAATAAATAAATAAACAAATATAAATACTGTCAGGATTCTCTCTTTCTCTCCCTCTCTCCACAGGTGTTTGAAGTTGACAGGTGGGTGGAGCGCACACCTATGGCTCGTTCAGCGGCTCCGTGCTGGAGCATAAAAGCAGCGCTCACACAGCTGGAAGACGACAGAGTGTTAACCTTGTGTGGTACGCCTCGGTGGCCACTGTCTTGTGACAGCTTACCTTTTTCCCAGCGCTAATTCCTGTTTACTGTCTCTCTCAGGTTGCCTCATGCTTCAGATCCTTCTCCAAGCGTCCCTTCGTGTTCTGACATCTCAAGTCAAGCCTCCGTGCTCACACTGTTCTGGATGCCGTTTCGGAACCTTCCTTGTGCTCCTTTGGTGTTACCAAGCTGGGCTGAGAACTCCACCGGATTCCCTTGGTTCCTCCAGCTGCTCACCGACCACTGCTCCCTGCTTCGGAGCTGCTCGGACCCCGCCGTAGTTCCATCTGCCCGCTAACCTGTTGCTCAGTCACCTGATTCCATCGTAGAGGAGAGTTCAGCTGAATCCGTCTTTCTGCTCCACTCTCCCCGGCTAAGTTATCCGAACCCGGCGGTAAGCGCACCTCTGAATACTTGCAGGTTGATCTCCACGGCTCGACCTAACCTGCTTTCCTTCATCCACACAGTTATTGGTCCCGGTTTCTCGTCGCTGTCAGACGCTCGCTCAGCGAGCCTACCTTCGTCTCTGTTCCTCCTTTTCATAATAAACATCTTAAACTACTTTCTGATTCCTGACTGTGTTCTGCATGTGGGCCAAACACCTTAAAACTATGACAAAGGCATAAATAAATGAAAAAATTTAAATATTTATTGTATAAATAAAAAATAAAATAATATTTTTAAGTAATTAAATATATGACAAAACGTGGTAAGTTAATTGATTATTTTTTTCATTCTTTGATTTCATATTGCTATCTATTTACTGGATGGATAATTTTTTTTATATTATCAATACCAGTATTTATTAATAATGAATAACATGGCTCTCCATGGGTAATAAGCCTTTTAAGGCAAAAAACCTAAATACTAAAAAAAATCTTCAAAATCTTTTTTAAACTCTAAATGATTCTAACCGCACATTCAAATTCCAACTAGAGGAATATGGTTCATAAGATTGATTCATATTCCCTTTTTCTAAACAACCAAAAATAAACAAAGTTACAAAATAAACATAAAATGCTTGATTTAATCTTAACAAATTTACAAGTATTCTTTTTAAATAAAAGGCAATGACCAATAAATAAAACCCTTTAGACAAAGGAAATAATTGGTACAATTTAAATATATTGGTTTAAAGATCTAGATAAAATAGAAGAATAAAATACTTCACTGCAGCAAAATCAAATACCTGGTAAAAGGTCTGTCCCTTTTAATATAAATCATGAAATTGTGATTCTCCTTGTTTTTTTGGAAGCAAGATCAGCTATAATGTCATCAATTGAAATTTGGCTTCAAACTTCATGGTTAATTCTGGCCTGTCCACTCAGCCATTCTTGCGCAATGGAGGAGCTGAGGTATGTAACTTTTTCCTTAATGGTCTCATAAAAATGTTATTCAACGTCCTTTTGCAAATCACAAAAAGCATGAACATTAAGCATTTTTTTATCATATTTTAATTGTCACCATTGTTATTAACTAATGTAGAAAGTCATTCTGCAGCTTTTCTCTGTTTTGAGCCTCTATATGCAAGCTTGAAGAAGCTTCAGTACCCAATAGCTGACTGAGATTGCTATGAGGACTGTTGAAAAAAAAAACTTCGTTCCATGTACTGTGACTTTACACTTTGGCCCCATTGTGTAGGCTGCAACATCAACAACAACAACAACAACATTGAAACAGTTTTTAAAACTAAACATTTAATTTTCTCTCAGGCTTTAAAACAAACAATATCCACCTTTTTAGTCTTTAAATACATTTTGTGGTGTCCTTGGAGTCTATAGGAGTGCAGAAAAGTTTAATGTAGTCTGTCCAGGTAGTGCATAAATATCTTTATATTCCGTTTGGGTCATATTTTTCAAGCCCTTCAGTTTTCTCTGAAGTCTTGTTCAGAAAACACAATAGAGAACACAGCATTTGGTGCAGACCTGCTAAACAAGATCATGGAAATTCACCTTTTTTTTTTTTTCGCTGCGATTTTGTAGTCCAATCTGAAAGATGCTGAAGCTACAAGTGGATAAGTCAAAAATGTTGGGCGCATTAATCCACATAATTCATTACACCATCCCCGTGCACATTACAAAAATAGTGAAACAAGGGGAGGGAGATGCTCCTGAAGAGGGGGCAGGTTGTAAAGGGCCACCTTTGCATTTTTAAGGGACGGCACCAAAACAAGCTGGTCTCAGACGGACCTCAGAACAGGGGTAAAAGAGGGATTGTGGGGTTATTTTAACGAGGAGTTCAGACCAAAGCATTGCACGTAGACCACAACTGAATGATTTCAATGTGAAAAAGAATAACTGAAAAGCAGGATATGTCCACCTTAAGTAGCATTTTTTATGAACACGAAGGCATTAGCCATTGTTACCTTGGATGCTACATTACCCACCTGAAATTAAACCCTGGATGCATTTCTATTGGCAACATTGTTTCAGCAGTTTCACAAACTTGCCAGAGTCAAGAAGTACAAATGTGCCAATCTTAATATTATATATTATATAAATTATGATATAATACTGTATATGTAATGCATTTATTTCCCAAACTAACCACTGAACATTCCTAAAAAGCAGGGCCAGGGGTTGTAAAATACTGAATAATAGAATAATATTTTTGATTTTCATTAAACAGGTGAGCCGAGTTTCATCCCTCTGCTGTTCAGCTTTGTTTCAGTCATGTGAAAGTGGAAAAAGTAAGATTTTCCTTACCTGGGCCATGGTGTTCAGCAAGAACTCCTCTCAATTTTAGTCCACTGCTTAGTCAACTGGAAGCCTGTGATGTTGGGGGTTACTTCATACATCTTAGTGCTTTTTAGTTTGTGGCACTACTGTGTTGCCAACCCACATGCTGCAGCCCATATCCTCCTCCTATGTTAAAACAATGTCCTCCGGAAATACTGCTCTACTACTCCACCTTTTCCTTCTTCTTCCGTTTTTTTCACCTACTTCCTCTCTACAGCATCAACGTAGTGGATCCCTCCTTTTTCACAACTAAAACAAGGAGAGCATATGATGGTATTCCCTTTATTCCTGGCTTGGTTATAATCTGGGCTCACACTGGTCACTCTGCTTCTACTCCTCCTCCTCTTGCTCACTCAGTTCTCTCTCCCCGCTAGTTTCCTCCTCCCATCCCGCTAAAGCCTCTTGCTGTTTTGCTCTCCCTTGCTATACACAGCATTAGGAACAGAGAGAGAAGGGAGGGGCGGAGGGATCAGAGGGATTGAGTGTGTTTGTGTAGACCATGTGACCTTATGGTGTAGTAGGATTCCCCAAGCAGCTGTTATGCTGTTTTTCACAGTACTTTAAGCAAAGGTATACACACTAATGCTGATGAGTGCTGTTGATAAATGTTGAATGGCAGCTAGTTCTCTGCTGCATGTTGAACTATTCCATTTTTATACTGTACATTTAAAGTAATCTGCATTTTTGTCTGTAATAACAGATTGGTTTTATAACTTTGGTACATGTGCCATTGGTGCAATGTCACCTCACCATGCTCACCTGAGTTTTTTATCATGTGGATGATCTGCCCACTCAGTTATGTTCAAAATGTCTTATTGCAAGTAAATGGTCAGCTTTATACACTTCTAAATCTATCGCAACTAGATGGCTGCATGGTGGCATAGTTTACAATTGCCTTGCAGCAAAAAGGTTCTAGTTTTGACTCACTTTCTTCATGGAGATTTCATGTTCTCTGTGTGCATCCATGGGTTCTATCCAAATTCTCTACGTTTCTCCTACAGTCCAAAACATGACTGCTATGTTAGTCTCTCAAAATTGCCCTTAGGAGGAAGTTTAGTTGTCCTGTGTTGATGGAATAGGACTAGGGTTCAGTCTGTGGGTCAATATATATATATATATATATATATATATATATATATATATATATATATATATGTAGATGACCCAAGGGCTGAACCCTGTGGTACTCTACAAGTGGTACTTCACTTGTGGATCACTTGTGGTACTCCACAAGTAAAACAAAATGCATTCAGCTATTTTTTCTATGTCCATCAGAAACAAGATGTTCCCCACTACGCAGCTCAAGGGACATTTTTTTTTCAGCAGATCAACCGCAATATTCCTGAAGCTAGTCTAAAATGCCAATATAATGTGGACCATGTCAACATAATTCCTCTACAACACCCCCACTATTTAAGTACATCCTTAAAATCATAAAATTTTGATAAGAGGTGTTGAGGGCTCACAGAAATGCTGGCCAAAAACATTAAATCAAACATAATTGGCTATTAATAGAATTTTATGTAACGATCCTGGCTCTGGAACTGATACACAATTCAGCACACCTGCTCCACTCCTCTTGTTCTGCAATTAGTCCTCACTGGTTCCACCTGTCTCACCTCCATATATACCCAGTCCAGATCAGCCCCCAGTGCCAGATCGTCTCAAGCCAACCCTTGTTACTTTCGAGCGTTCCTGAAACATGCCAGTCTTCTTGTTATCTGACCTGACTTCGCCACCGTTTACCGAGCCCGCCTGACCCCCGAATTGTTCCTGCCTGCCCGCCTGTGTGCCTGACCTGATCAGCCTTCTGACCGCCGATTCTGTCTCTGCCCTGGATAGCCTGCTAGTGTACCGGACCCCTGCTCTGATTAAGTTTCCGAATCTGCCTGAACCCTTTTGCATCTCTGCCCCACCAGTTAACAGACCTTGGAACGGACCTGGATTTCCCTGCTGGATTGCCCCTGTTTGCCTGCCGCTCAACGGTTTCACAATCGCTGCCCGCCATCGGACCTCCGCCCCGGACCCGAACCTGTCCCGAGCTCTGAATCTCTCTACCAGGTTAGTGATCCTCCTTCGCTCTCCTTGCCAGTTTTTTCCCTTTTTCCGATCACTAACCTGTTGTGTCTGCCATAGGGGGTTTCCAGTTGGAGAGCTCCCTGCTGTGCACTCCCCGTGCCGCGCTGCCTGCGCGTTTCCCCTGACACGCTCATAGCTCGAGTAAATAAACACTTAAAGACTCATACCTGTTTGTGTGCATCTTGGGTCCTAAATCCCGTACGTTACATTTTAAGTTAATTTGAGCTCTAGGGGGTTATTCAAGTTTTGGATAAAGTGGTTTAACCTCTTAAGATCCGAGAACTTCTCTCCAAACATAGTTCTTTTGTACAGTTGAAAAGAGGCTGAAAAAGATCAGTTTCTCTTCAAACATATATGTTTGATCAATTGAATCTATTTTACAGATCTGCCAGGAGAAAGAAAAATATTTGTTTGAAGAGAAACCGATAATTTCAGGCATCAAAAAAGCCTATGTTAAGACTAAAATTAATGGATCTCAAGAGATTAATTTCAGTCTTTAACACGGGCATTTTTAACAGTGTTTTAGAGAATTAAGAGAAGAAGAACAGTTCAACACCACTAGTGTTTTATAAACTTATGCAAGAAAAACTGTTGGACATCAAATGTTGTAAATTATTTGTCCTTCATTTAACTACAACAATCAAATATTACCAAACCAATTTTATGAGAAAATGTGAGACACCTGCTTTATACTGTTTACATAATTTTCTAAATTCCTATTCAAAGATGCCATTATAATTCTTTTCTGCTTGTAGGATGCATGGAGCTGAATTGCTGTTTTGTTTTTAAATTCCCAGTAGGCAGGAGTGTTTTCTTCTGTTAAATTAGACAAATATGCCAGAAGGCTGACATAATAGATCGTTCACTTTTTTTGTTTTTCATCAAAACACAAAAGAAACACTGGGACACACATGTATGTACATTTTATCCTTGAGGAATGAGGAAAAGGATGTCCTGTGGTGTTTCCCATGAGCTGCAAAGCTGGAACCTCCCAAACCCAAACAATAGGAATAAGCAGGTCAGTCACTGTTCTTTACCTCATAAATCACTGTGAGTATTCCTGTTTGCAAAAGAATTCAGTCATTACTGGCACATGCTGAGGAAAATAAATACCGTTCAAGCTGTCTTTTCTACACCGTTCATGAAAAAACATGCTTATGCAAATGTACCATTGTTCTGGACATAAGATAGATAAAGATAAATGGCGACATCTGGTGTATCCAAGAAAGACATGCTAAGCTTCTCACTTTAAAGACATCTACCAGCACAGCATATCTACAGTTAAGTCCAAGATGTATCAATAGTCCTTTCAGATTTAGATGTCCAAATATTTTTAGGCAGTGAAGGAGTTTCTCTCAGCAGATGAGACAAGCAACCGATCTAAAAGCTGGAATGTGTTACACAGGGGAAAATGTTTCTTTTTTTATTTTCAATTGTTTGTTGTGTTTTGCTTGGATTGTTTTGTTTTTTTATGCTTTCCCCTTTAACAACCCAAACAAACTGGGCTGAAGCCGGTTGACTGAGGAGGCGGAGCTCACTAATTGCACAGCAGCGCTCAGGTGTCAGCAGAGGCTTATAAAAGGAGCTTGGATAGAAGGGCGGAGAGAAGCTGACCCTGCAGGAGACAGACACGGACACACTGCCGAGCAAAGGAGCAGGTGGAATCCGCATGCCAGAACAGACGGCCCAGTACAGAGGATCAAGCGCCTGTAAGTAGCACTCTGCTTTTGAATAGTGTCATGATTTGTCTTTGGATGAACCCGGACACAGCACGCACACACAGAGCTGGTTTAAGAGAGTTTATTGCAGACAGAGGATGATGATGATGACATGAACCAGAGTCAGTTACCGGACGGAGTTGTAGGGTGCAGGAGTTGGCTGACAGGAACAGAGCGGAGAAACTGACCAGGAAACGGAGGAGCTGGGCTGCTGCATGATCGGGAGTGAAGACCAGAGAACAGGATGACGGAGACGAGGAAGCAGAGTCCAGCAGCGCAGCAGACAGGTACATACTGATTAGACGGAGACCAAGACGTGAGGACTGGAACAGACAGGTGTGGTGTTGGTTTGACTGGATACGAGCCGGTGACGAGGAACAAACTGGGAACAACAGGCGTACGGAAACGCCAGGGGACAACTAGCCTACGGAAACGCCAGGGGACAACTAGCCTACGGAAACGCCAGGGGACAACAGGCGTACGGAAACGCCAGGGGACAACAGGCGTACGGAAACGCCAGGGTACAACAGGCGTACGGAAACGCCAGGGGACAACAGGCTTACGAAAACGCCAGGGAACAACGCCGGGGCTCAAGGAAACGCTGGGACGTATAGAAACGCCGGAGAAACAGGGAACATCTAAAACGCCAGGAAAACAGAGGGCGTCCAACACGCCAGGGAACAGAGCGAACTTGATGGGCGCAAGAACCTTCTGAGCGCAGGACCCCTTGTGAGCGCAGGAACCTTATGAGCGCTGGGAGAGCGCTGGAACCCTGTGAGCGAATGGACCCTTTAAAAGTGCAAGAAGCCTTTGAGAGCGCCGGAGCCTGAGTGCGCTGGGCAGCAACGTCCTGACATGCTGGGCAGCGACGACTGAATGCGCCGTCTTTAAACGCTGGGCAGCGTCTGGGGTGGGCGTCGCGGAGGGTGACCCCGGGGAAACAGAGCCAGAAGTGGGCGTCACGGATTGCGACCCCGGCAGACGAACCAGAGGCGGGGCGTCGCGGATTGCGACCCCGGCAGACATACCAGAGGTGACGGCACCCACAGAGACCTCGGGCTGAAGCGGAGCAGAACCCTCGGAGACCTCGGACTGAGGCGGTGGCTAAATCCTGCCAGCTCCTGCATCAAGCTCTGTGCGTGCTCGGGTTCATCCTTTGGCCGGTCGTACTGTCATGATTTCTCTTTGGATGAACCCGGACACAGCACGCACACACAGAGCTGGTTTAAGAGAGTTTATTGCAGACAGAGGATGATGACGATTACATGTACCAGAGTCAGTTACCGGACAGAGTTGTAGGGTGCAGGAGCTGGCTGACAGGAACGGAGCAGAAAAACTGACCAGGAAACGGAGGAGCTGGGCTGCTGCAGGATCGGGAGTGAAGACCAGAGAACAGGATGACGGAGACGAGGAAGCAGAGTCCAGCAGCGCAGCAGACAGGTACATACTGATTAGACGGAGACCAAGACGTGAGAACTGGAACGGACAGGCGTGGTGTTGGTTTGACTGGATACGAGCCGGCAACGAGGAACAAACTGAGGTGAGCTTATGTAGGGAGTCTGGCAGGTGAAGTGAATCCTGACTAATAATGCTAACAGGTGTGACCAGTTGCTGAGGGAGTGAGGGTGAGCTGAGTGACAGGAGGAGGAACTGAAAACCAGACCAAAACTTAAACCATGACAAATAGAGTATCGGTTGGACGAAGGTCCTTCGAGGGAGTCTTGGAGCAGAGAGGCTGGCATCTTCCTGCTTGTTTCTTTCAGCTGTGGATCGAAGAAGGTGTGCTGCAGACAGGTGGCCTCCAGCAGAAGCATCATTTTAAGCGGAGCTCAACACCTGGCCCTAATTGGTGACTTTTAAGACAATTAGTGAATTTTGGATTTTAAAGGAAGAAGAAAAGGACTCTTTTATGGTGCCACTATTTGTGTGACTTTATTTGTGTGGAATAAATAATCTTGAACTGGATTGTTTCACTGTTTGGGTTCTTGAGTTGTTTGCTCCCCCTTGTGATCAAGACGGAGCATGGGGCCATATTGGCCACAAATGCAACAAATCATTTATTACCATATCAATATATGGTGAAAAAAATGTGTTGGCCTTTTTCTTTTTTTGCTTTTTGTTACTTTTTTTGGTAGCATGTAGCAGTGGATCTCTAACTTTGTTGAGTTTCATCTTTTTTATCTACATATAGTAGTGTGTGTGTATATCTCTGTCTTTATTGCCCTTTGACTCACAAGATGGAACTAACTGTTCAATTTTGCTGCAAATTTTTTGCTATACAGCATTTGTTTTCCTGGAACTGGAAAGGTCAACACGTGACCATTGTTAACACCAGGGATCAGCTTCTAGCCTTCACCAATAGCCCAGCTACTGCTGCAGTAGATCGGCAAATACAGGACTGTCTCAGAAAATTAGAATATTGAGATAAAGTTCTTTATTTTCTGTAATGCAATTAAAAAACATGAAATGTCATACATTCTGGATTCATTACAAATCAACTGAAATATCGCAAGCCTTTTATTGTTTTAATATCGCTGATTATGGCGTACAGCTGAAGAAAACTCAAAAATCCTATCTCAAAATATTAGAATATTTCCTCAGACCAAGTAAAAATAAAAAAATTATAACAGCAAAACAAAATCAAACATTTGAAAATGTCCATTAATGCACTCAGTACTTGGTTGGGAATCCTTTTGCACAGATTACTGCATCAATGCTGCGTGGCATGGAGGCAATCAGCCTGTGGCATTGCTGAGGTGTTATGGATGCCCAGGATGCTTCAATAGCGGCCTTTAGCTCATTTGCATTGTTGGGTCTGGTGTCTTTCAGCTTCTTCTTCACAATACCCCACAAATTCTCGATGGGGTTCAGGTCAGGGGAATTGGCAGGCCAATCAAGGACAGTAATGCCATGGTCAGTACACCAGTTACTGGTGGTTTTGGCACTGTGGGCAGGTGCCAGATCTTGGTTGTGCAGCGTTTCCTGCCAAATTTCCCCCTTCCAACACACTTTTTGTGAATGTGCTTTGAAACTGCACTCTGTGAACAGCCTGCTCTTTGAGAAATTTCTTTTTGTGTCTTACCCTCCTGATGGAGGGTGTCAATGATGTTCTTCTGGACAGCAGTCAGATCAGCAGTCTTCCCCATACTTGTGATTTAGTTTACTGAACCAAGCTGAGTGTTTTTCAAGGCTCAGGAAACCCTTGCAGGTGTTTCGAGTTAATTAGACGATTCAAGTGATTAGTTGAATAGCCTACTAGTATACTTTTTCACGATATTCTAATTTTCTGAGACAGTCCTGTAATCCAATGTGAGATAAGGAGGAGTTGTGGGAAACAGGCGACGAGAAGCCGGCATAGCTGGAGAAGGTACAGGCCCGGCTTTCCTGTCATCTTCGTCCCTCACAAAAAAGTGAAGGAATCAACAACCCGTGCTTACAGCGACTTATCTGACAGAACAAATTCCAGACACAACCTAAACATTGGCAGCTTCCATATGCTCAGTCTAGACGGAACGAAGATAGTGGTAAGAAGAGAGCATGGGTTGTTGCTGTGTTTGTAAATGACAGATTTACAGAAATAAGATAAGATAAGATAAGATAAGATAGTCTTTATTGATCTCACAATGGAGAAATTCACTCGTCACATCGGCTCATACAAGAAGGTGCAGAGTAGGGAAGGTGCATTCAGTTATATACAGCGAATCTTCATATCTACAATGGATCAAAAGAATACCAAAAAAAATACAAAAAGGGAAATAGGAATGTAAATGTCTCATTTACATTCTTAGTGGTCTATATATATATATATATATATATATATATAAACATATCTATATACTTAAATATATACATATATCTATGCGCCTACTTACATACGCACCTACGCGTATGTACGTGCATATACATTGTATACATTCGTACATACATACATACATACATGTGTACTGACTTATGTTCAAGTGTTGATAGCAGCAGAAGTCACGACATCAGGATTATTGCACGGGTTGTAGGGCAGTGTATTAAATAGATTATTGCACCTCGGTTATTGCACAATAAATATTACAGTTATGGTCACAGTTGCAGTTACAGTGCAGCATTGTAAAATCTGATAGCAGCAGGAATAAATGACCTGCGGTAGCGCTCCTTTTTACAGACTGGATGTCTAAGTCTTGCACTGAAGGAGCTGCTCAGCTCCTCTACAGTCTGGTGCAGGGGGTGGAAGGTGTTGTCCATGATGGATGTGAACTTGGACAACACCCTCCTCTCAGCTACTTCCTCCACTGAGTCCAGAGTGCAGCCCAGGACAGAAGTGGCCTTCCTCACCAGCTTGTTCAGCCTCTTTCTGTCCCGCTCTGCACTGCCAGGAGCCCAGCAGACAACAGCGTAGAGGAGGGCTGAGGCCACCACAGAGTCATAGAAGGTCTTTAGCAGAGGCCTGCTCACTCCAAAGGACCTCAGCCTCCTGAGGAGGTGGAGCCGGCTCTGGCCCTTCTTATACAGGGCGTCGGTGTTATGTGTCCAGTCCAGCTTATTGTTGACGTGAACACCCAGGTATTTGAAACTCTCCACAGTTTCTATGTCCTGCCCCTGGATGTTCACAGGTGAGTGAGGTGGGTGTCTTCTCCTGAAGTCGATCACCATCTCCTTGGTCTTACTGGTGTTTAAACACAGATGGTTCTTCTCACACCAGTCCACAAAGTCCATGATGACCGACCGGTACTCCAGCTCGTTCCCCTCAGACACACAGCCCACAATGGCCGAGTCGTCAGAGAACTTCTGAAGGTGGCAGCTGTCCGTGTTGTAGGTGAAGTCCGAGGTGTAGAGGGTGAAAAGAAACGGAGACAGGACGGTACCCTGGGGGGCCCCGGTGCTGCAAAGTGCCACCTCTGACTGACAGCCGTGCAGCCGCACGTACTGAGGGCGGTCAGTGAGGTAGTCCATGGTCCAGTCAGCCAGATGTTTGTCCACCCCAGCGTCCTCCAGCTTCCCCCTCAGCAGCACCGGTCTGATGGTGTTGAAAGCGCTGGAGAAGTCAAAGAACATGACTCTCACAGCGCTCCCGGTGGTCTCCAGGTGGGTTAGCGCCCGCTGCAGCAGGTAGATGATGGCATCCTCTACTCCGATGTTGGGCTGGTAGGCAAACTGCAGCGGGTCCAGGGTGGGGCTCACCACAGTGCGCAGGTGAGCTAGGATGAGGCGCTCCATGGTCTTCATCAGGTGGGAGGTCAGGGAGACTGGTCTGAAGTCGGCCGGTTCCCTGGCGTGCGGTTTTTTGGGAACCGGTACCACACAGGAGGTCTTCCACAGGGTGGGCACCACCCCCAGGCTGAGGCTCAGGTTGTAGATGTAGCTGAGGACCTCACAGAGCTCATCTGCACAGGTCCTCAGTAGCCTGGGGGGGATGCCGTCCGGTCCAGAGGCTTTCCTTTGTTTCAGCCTCGTCAGCTGTCCTCTCACCTGCATTGGTGTGACTGTGAGGGGGGAGGAAGGTGGTGCTGAAGGTGTTGATGGGTCAGTCGTTGATCGGAGTGGCGGTGGGGGGGATGGTAGGTCTCTGGAGCGCTGGTGGTTGGAGACATGTGGAGAGTTGAGGGCAAGGAGGGGGCCAGTGTGGGGGGAGTCAAACCGGGTGAAGAATGTGTTCAACTCATCTGCAGACTTGGTGTCTCCGTCTGCAGCCCTGCTGGTCCTCTGCCCGAAGCCGGAGATGTTCTTCAGACCTCTCCACACATCCCTGACGTTGTTCTGTGCCAGCTGCTCCTCCATCTTCTTCCCATAATCCTTCTTTGCTGCCCTGATCTTCCACTGGAGCTCCCGCTGGACTCTACGTTGCTCCTCTCTGTCCCCTGAGTAGAAAGCCCTCTTCTTCTGGTTCAGGAGGACTTTCAGCTCAGGGGTCACCCAGCGGGGGTTGTTTGGAAAGCATTGTAGCCGTCGTGTAGGCACGATGCTCTCCACACAGAAGTTCATGTAGTCAGTGATGCATTCAGTCAGGCTGTTGATGTCATCACCATGAGAGCTTTGGAACATGCTCCAGTCTGTGGTTCTGAAACAGTCCCTCAGTTTCTCACTGGCTTCGTCTGACCAAACTTTCACTGACTTCTTCTGTGCCTTTTGTCTCCTCACCAGTGGAATGTAATGGGGGAGCAGATAGACGAGGTTGTGGTCTGAGCGTCCCAGAGGGGGGAGGGGGGCGGAGGTGTAAGCGTCCTTAACGTTAGCATAAAAAAGGTCCAGCGTTTTATTGTCCCTTGTTTTACACATGACGTACTGGGTGAGCGTGGGGAGGGTGGAACGGAGGGAGGCATGGTTGAAGTCCCCTGTGATCAGCAGGAGAGCGCGGGGGTGCTGTGTTTGCAGTTTGTTTACAGCGGCGTGGATCCGCTCACACGCGGCGGCGGCGTCCGCGGAGGGAGGGATGTAAACACAGAGCATGATCACGTGGCCGAACTCTCTCGGCAAGTAATAAGGTCTTAAGCTCACTGCGAGAAGTTCAACATCCGAGCAGCATATCTGCTGCTTCACGTGAACATGCGCCGCGCCACACCACCTCTCATTCACAAACACCGCCAGCCCTCCCCCTCTCTTTTTTCCGCTCCCCGCAAAAGTTCTGTCCGCGCGGATAAGTTTAAAGCCGTCCAGGGAGACCACTGAGTCCGGGACAGATCCATCTAACCACGTCTCCGTGAAGCACATAATGCTAGCGTCTCTGTACTTACTCTGGAAACGAGTTAGTGCTGTGAGTTCCTCGGTCTTGTTCCGTAAAGATCTAACGTTTCCAGTGACAACCGATGGTAAATAACCTTTCCTCCGCTTCGTCCTCCCGCCCCGACATCCTCTACGCCTCCTCCGTATTTCTGCGGGGATGTATAGTTTCTCAGCGTGGTGATGAACGGGGCCGCAGCGCGAGGAGTCACGTAGTCCTAGAAGCTGGTTCCTCGTGTAGATCAAGGGACGCTTGGAGTCGCGGACAAAGGGATCTCCACTCGCGGCATCGAAATGTGCCGAAAGTAACAAAAATATAATCACTAGAGTCCCAAACGTTGGTTTCTTCAGGGCATCTAGGCTCAGAATACCCGATGTGGTATTCAAAAATATACAAGCAATCCAGAAAACACAATAAAAAGGAGAAAGTAGGAAAAGAAGGGATACAGCCGATGTGACTGGCTGCTGCCTGCGCAGCGCCATCTTGAAAAATGCAGTTTTGGTCATGTTACAATAACATAGATGCTATGTATTAAGGATATAGTGCTGCTTTTTAGGTTGGGACCTTACCAGCTCGCTAGGAAGTATTCTGTTAGTGGTGGTGTTATGGTAGTTATCTCTTTTCTCCTGCAGGGTGTGACAGGCAGGCTGCAGCCACAGGTGTATGTCATGTCGGCAATCAACGGCAGCTTAGAGGAAGCAGGAAGGCGTCGGAGCATTTACTAACCTGAGCGGTACC
This sequence comes from Fundulus diaphanus, assembly GCA_037039145.1. Taxonomy (NCBI): domain Eukaryota; kingdom Metazoa; phylum Chordata; class Actinopteri; order Cyprinodontiformes; family Fundulidae; genus Fundulus; species Fundulus diaphanus. Next base: position 40,652,452 of record CM073143.1, read on the forward strand.
TGACCAAGAGCCTTGTCCCTATTCTTGTCTTGCCTGTTCATTGCCCATGACTCATTCATGTTGTCTCCCTGCAGCAAACCTCTGATCCTTTGGACCTTCATCCAGTTCCTGATCTCTTTCTGCCTCCTCAGAGTAAGCATAGCCACCAATCTGGTCTTCACGAGCCTCCCTGGAACTCCTGCAAGTTCTTGCGCCAACCCGGCCCGAATTCCATCCAGCTCCCCAGCCAAACTATCGCCAACCCATCCACCCTCCTAACCTCTCAAACACAAGGACTCCACCCACAGACTCACACAAGCCATCACTCAGCTGTAAGTCTCAGCTCTCTGTGCCCCTTCATCAGAGTCAGCTCTACTCTTGCACCGTGAGACACTCATCCAACCACACATTCAACCTATCTGCTTGTTGTCAATCTCTAACTTCTTCTCTTTTCTGTTTACAGGCAGTGACCAGAGCCCTCCCGGTTTCCCCTGCAGTCACCTTTAGTCTTTCATCTTTCAGTAAGCCTGTGAAACCGTTTATCTGCCTCTGTGCTTATTGCCCCATTCAGAAAAACTTAACATGACATTTTCATACGTTTCTCCAAATCAAGAAAAAAGTCTCTTAAATGTGCATACTGAAACCAACAGGTTTGGTTTAAAGTGTAATTTTTGAATGTCAAACTTTAACAAACTCTTCCTATGTCTTTCTAGGTATCACCTTTATATTCAAAGATGACTTTCTTGCCAGAAAATTCTAATCGCTTCAACTTTCACAAAAAAGATAAATTAAACAAAACTTGGTATAATTGATCTCAGGTGACCAACGATTCTATGTGGTCAAATGCTTACATCATCAAAGCCATGCCCCCTAAGAACAGAGTCACTTTTTTTGCTTGGAAAGGTCCCTCTCTGACCCTCTTGACCTAGTCAACTTTAAACTGTCAGACAGATAACATGTTGGTCTTACTTCCTTTAGTAAAGACCCAGCTCTCCCAGACACCTTAAGAAACTTCTTTTTAGTTTGATTCTCAATGCAGCAGAAGGCCTGAGCATCTTCTTCACCCAGAGGTGCAGGATCAGCCTCTCATCCTGCAGCTGCACCAAGTGACCTCCACCTTAAAGAAGGTCAACATCAACAAGGCTGCAGGTCCAGACAGGGTCTCAGGTCAGATGCTAAAATCCTATTCTGTCCAATTTGATGTTGTCTTCAACTTCTCCCGGCAGCTCTTCATGGCCCCTGTCTACCTGAAATCATCCATCATCGTGACTGTTCCCAAACAAAACAACCGTCACGTGCCCCAATAACTACTGGCATTTTGCTCTGACCCCTGTCATCATGAAGTGCTTCAACAGGATCCTCCTGAAATACATCAAGGACACCATCCCTGCTGGCCTAGACAACTTGTAGTTCACCTACAGAGAGAATCGTTCCACAGAGTCTCATTAGCACTTCACTTGGCTCTGACTCATCTGCAGCATCCCAATTCCTTTGTTAGGATGCTATTGGTGAACTTCACCTAAACCGTTAACACTGTGCTTCTAGACATGTTTGCTAAACCTCCACTTGGGATTATCTCTGCTCCTGGATCAGTGACTTCCTCACCAGCAAGCTCCGGGTGGCCCACTGATCCTAAACACTAACATGCCACAGGGTTGTTTCCTCAGCCCTGCTCTCCTCTAATCTGACTCTCGCCAGATCGATGTAGTTCCACCGAATTCTACAAGGCTCCACACATCCATCAGGAAGCACTGCCATTGGGAAGGATTTCAATACCCCATAAAATGGACGAGCCAATCAGGATAGCTGGGCAGGATTTTCGTAGATGTGACATATTAGAGAAGCAACTGTTTGGATTCAGACAAGAATGGCAGCTCGCAGTTTACCATATTTTTCGGACAATTAAGCACACTCAAAGTCCTTACATTTCCTCAAAAATGTATGGTGCGCCTTTATAATCTGGTGCGCCTTATGTATGATTACCATACTTGTGCTTACTGACTGATTTTATGTGGTACAATGCGCTCAAAAATTGTCATAAAGTGTAAGTACAATTTTGGTAAGCAACAAAGCTGCTTTGTCAGTGGATATTTGGAGCATTACAGTACACTGTGTGACTACCTGATGGGCCCTGTAACACGACCCTTGAGCAGTCTACAAGACTGCCTGACTAATGACTAAACTAGAAGTGCATTCATGTAAGGCAGCCCGCTAGCAACAATAAACCAAATAAGTTAATTCAAATTAAAAGTGAAGTTTATTTTGGTCTTATGTTAGTAACAGTTTAGTCCAACTACTCTGTCCTCCCGACAGAGACGGATAGCTCTCCCTCTCAGGTAGTATGTCTGTGAGTGAGGAGTGGAGTAATATGGGAAGAATATTTAACGCGCCATATAATCAGGTGCGCCTTCTGTGTGAACATATATATGTTAATTAACAGTGCGCCTTATAATCTGGTGCATCTTATGGTCTGAAAAATATGGGTAATTTTTTAAAAGAACTCTGACGTCTGTCATTTACTGACTAGTGCTATATCCAAGATGGCAGCTGTTCTGTTTTGGTTTTCCCTGCGTCACTCTTCTAAGAATCATGGGTCTGTTTTGATGTGAGTGGTTGAAGTGGCATATCTGTAAAGATGACGGACAAGTGGTTTATCCAATCAAGGATTTTTGATAAGGCCCCTCCTTCTGAAATACATCTCCAATGGAGTAATTCCACATGGATGTGTGGAGCCGTGTGGAGCTCAGCAGAACTACATACATCTGAGTCAGATTAGCTCTCACCCATGACTGTTCTGCTATCCACTCCATAAACATGGTTGCGTAGTTTGCGGATGACACCACTGTGGTGGGTCTCATTTTCAACAACGATGAGACCCATTACAGAGAGGAGGCCTACAATGTTACACAGTGGTGATCCAGGAACAACCTCATCCTGAACATCAGCAAGACCAAGGAGGTCATAGTAGAATACCAGAGGTCTAGGAAGAGTGAACATGCTCCTCTCTGCATACAGGGGGAGGTTGAGGAGAATGTGGACTGCATAAGGTTCCTCGGAATTCACATCTTATGCATTCTTTCCTGAACCGTGAACACCTCATTTGGTGTGCGAGGCCTATTTCCTCCACAGCACTTAAAAAATCCACCCCAAGCCATGCTTTGTCCAAGGGTTTTGAATTTTATACATATCTAACGTCTTAGATATAAGACGTATAAAAAGCTCTCTTGGAGCAATCATCCAAACCCCACAGGAAGTCAGCCATTTTGGATCAAAGCTGCTGTTTTATCTCTTTTACACTGAGCAAACTCCTCCTACAGCTTTTGACTTACAGGTTTCAAAATGCCTCAGTATAATCTTAAGGCATTGGGATCAAAGTTATCGAAAGCTTTTTGCTTCATGATAGCATGTTGGCATGGCTAACCCTCAAAGTCTGACTTCTCGCCATAAAAACAGAACTGTAATAAGTTCAACACAGACGTTTTGTTGGAGATGGGGTTTATGAGTGGAACGTCAGTTTTCCTGGGAGCTGCATGCTCACTTAGACAGGCTGGGACACAAGGCCATGGCACAACCAATCAGATAGCACCCCAGAGGTGACACATTATTTTACTGATGACATGTGAGGAGGTGTACCACTCTTGCATGTGCGTGTACCTAGACTTCTTTATAATGTTTAATGAAGGATCAGTTAGGGCTCTTGCCACATTCATTTTCCTTGCGTCGTGTCCGGTCAAGAGCCCATCAGCGCTGATGTGTCTGTGAACATTTCTCTTGACTTTTACACTGACAAGTTAAAGTATAGATTTCTGTTTCATGTGTCGTATATTGAAAACACTTAACCCAAGTGGGGTCGCCCTAGGGGAAAGAGCTGGGGCAACCAAAGGTGTTTCATCGCCAACAGGGTGCGGTAACTTAAAAATACTGAACTGGGTGTCAGGGCAACAGTTGCTAGATAAGCTTTATATTAATGGTCAGCTGTTCAGGGATCAGAAGATCACTACGTGGCTTTATAGGTGCACAACAGGTGAGTTTAAAACATGTGACACTTGTTAAAAGAGAATAAAACTGAACACGGTGATGAATTAAATGTATGCACAGCTCAACAGCACGTTGGCATGGTATGTTGGTTAGTCACAGCTGAGTTTCTGGGTCATAGGATATAATCCTTTTTCTTTCACCCCTTCTCACCCTTTGCACTTTCTTAACTCCCTGACTTTCTTTATCTTATTCCTCGGCCTCTTTCATGTGAAATGGACAATCACAAGCACTTATATGATGTCACCTGTGTCTACGTATATCTATTTCTATAAGGACATGCACTATCCTGCTTCAGCCTCTCACTCACACCTGTGGTGAATCTAAGGTTTGTGACATGAAATGTGCATAGAGCTGGCACCAGAGAGAAAAAGTTGCAGATTTTTAACCAGCCTAAAAGATTAAAGGCAGATGCCTTATTCCAAGAAACACAAATCAGCTACAACTGTAAACGATCTTAACTCACCTGAGTTCCCTAATGTGTTTTCTGCCTGCTATAACTCAGAAAAAGAGGAGTAACAATTTTAATCCTAAAACGTTATTTTTTTATATTAGACCAAATTATAGGTTTATAGATTCATAATAATAAAAATATCTATTCATAACCAAAAGTTATGTATTGTTAGTATATATGGCCCGAATGTTGATGAACCCTCATTCTTCCACAAACTTTTCCATACACTTTCAAAACACGGGGATTGTTCTCTATTTATTGGGGGCGACTTCAACTTTAGTCTAAATGAGGAAATAGATCGAATACAACAGGGACTTAGCACAGTTGGCAATCATTAAATGTAGTCAAACAATACATCAGTGATTATGGTCTTTGCGATGCTTGGCGATCTCCTCATCCTAACCGTAAGGAATATACTTTCTTTTCGAATGTCCATCATTCCTACTCCCATTTGAACTGTTTCTTAATCAGCAGCTCGCTGCTGTCTGACATTTCAGATTCTGTAATACATCCTATTGCTGTCAGTGATCATGCTCCTGTTTCTTTAACCCTAATAAATTAAAAAGTAATCCCACAAAACAAAAGCTGGAGACTTAATATATCATAGCTTAAGGATGAAGAATGTATCAAGTATTTTAAAGAAGGGTGTGTGATGATTGGAGTGGAGATGAACCCGGTATTCAGCCAGACACTGCAGCAATGCTTTCGACGGAGTTTATTTGCAGGGAGGGTGATGAGTGGGAATCAGGCAGGCAGACAGAGCAGAATCCAACATATGGTACAGGGCGGACATCCAGGCAATACTTGACAAGTAACAGGCAAACTCAGATAAAGCAGAACAGACAGAACAGGTTATCGGACAGACAGAATCAAGGTGCTGGGAGGCTCTTACCAAGGACGAGAACTGAGACATGAAATGGCAACAAATGACGAACCGACAGGGAGCAGAGAACTAAGGCAGGCTTAAGTAAACAGACGAACAGGTGAGCGGAGTGAAACGAATTAATCATGGACAGGTAGAAGCGATTGAGGGAGGTGACAGGAACCTGAAGGACAAATCTAAGACAAAAGATAAAACTAAGACTAAACAGAGCACGAACGCACCAGCAACCCCCGCGACCCCATGAGGGATTAAGCGGGTCAGAAAATGGATGGATGGATAAACAGAGCACAGAAGGAAAATCAGGACTAATACAAAAACCGGATAAATTAAAACACTACACAGGCTAAACAGGAATCCAAGACAAGACAGAACCTAAAACAGAAATGAACCCTGAGCCAGGAAAGAGCTAACTTAACCAAATAATAAACATAAACCAGAACAGAACATTACAGGGTGAGCTTCATACTTGGAGTACAATGATCTACCAGAGACATCAGGTAGATTCTCCCATTCCTCCCATTCTCTGGGAGGCAGGGTTTGCTAACGAATCCAAGCCATCTCTACGGTAGCCTGGTCATCGCCTCGCTCTTGACTCGAACGTGACCAGTAGGCCTAGGCTAACGTTAACGTTTACCATGGCAGCGAGAAGACGAAAATTCGACATCAAGTTCAAAGAGAATGTGCTGGAATATGCTGCAGAGCACTCCGGGGAGCAAGCTGCTAAACATTTTAACATTGACCCGAAAAGAATAAGATACTGGAAAAAGCAGAAAATAGATCTAGCCGCAGCAAACAAAAAAAGAGCAAGGCTGCCAGGAGGAGGGAGAAAAAAGGTTAGCGAGGAGTTGGACACAAAACTCTCTGAGTGGATCCATTCAATGAGGGACAATCATAACCGAGTGTCGAGAAAAATGATCCGAAACAAGGCTCTGGAAATCTATCCTACAGTGAGTGATGGCGGTGCGCGCTTTCTGGCTAGCAGGGGTTGGCTGCAAAAGTTTTTAAACCGTAATGGCTTCGCATTGCGACGTCGGACCACAATGGCTCAGAAGGACCCAGATCTCCTCACAGAGAAACTTGTCTCATTCGTCGACTACGTGAGCAAGACTGTCGTCTCGAAAAGAATTTCCGAGAAGGACATAATTGCAATGGATGAGACTGCTGTTTGGTTCGATATGGTGTCTCCCAGTACCATTGACGTAAGAGGGATGAAGAGCGTTGCGCTCAAAACAACAGGCCACGAGAAAAGCCATCTCACTGTTGTCCTTGCTGCCAAGGCTGATGGCACTAAACTCAAGCCTTATGTCGTCTTCCGGGGGGCCATCCGCGAGGTGAAGGCAATGCAGCAAGAAATCTCAAGAGCTGTCCTCGCCACATCTGCCAACGGCTGGATGAATGACGACTTGACCACAGCATGGCTCAGGTCAGTGGTAGGCAAATTCAGTTTTCGCCCGCGCCTGCTAGTGTGGGATGCCTACCGCTGTCACATCAGCGCCGCTACCAAACAGGAATTGAGGCCCTACAACATCACAACCGCGGTGATCCCAGGAGGCTGCACTAAGTATGTGCAAGCCCCCGATGTCATGTGGAACCAGCCCTTCAAAGCGAGCCTACATGCTTCTTATGATGAGTGGATGGCCGGGGACGCAGACAAGCAATACACAAGTGGAGGGAACCTAAAAGCACCATCTCGCCGTCTGCTTGTGGACTGGGTTCTCGCTGCTTGGGACAAGCTGGACAAGGATCTGATCATCAAGTCCTTCAAAGTGTGTGGGCAGTCTGTGAAACCCGACGGGAGTGAGGACGACCTCATATTGTGCTTCCGAGAGGGACAGGTATGAAATTAGCACTCACTTCTATCACTATCACTTTTGCATTTGTGAGTGAGCCTGTCCACTGTGACTTGCAATAACGGCCAAACTAAATTAATGTATCGTTCTTTGCAGCCCTGCGCTGCTGGGCGACAAGCCCTGACTGCTGCCCGTCTGCGTGAGGAAGAGAACAGACACGCAGCAGAACATGAGGAGGACGAAGAGGAACTGTACAATAATGAACTTGTTATAGAGACTGGCGCGAGTGATGAGGAGATTACAGGGAGAGATGAAGAGGAGGAGGAAATTGAGGAGGAGGATTAAACAGAATTGGAGGATTTTTTTTTTTTTTACTTCAAACCAAATGAAACAATTCGAGTGAGCGATAAGGTGTCTAAACCTGTAAGTTGCCTTTTGTTATGAATCAATAGCCTAATTATCACCATGTATGGTTACCGGTAAGTGTTTACAATGCACTAGTAGCACTACTGGTATGTTTGCTACGTTTTTGTTACCATATTACTACACTGGAATTTAGCCTGAATTACCAGTAGGCTATTTGTTGTTAATGTTCTGTGTACCGTTATGGTAACTACTTTTTCAATAAATGAACCTAGTATTTTATAGGTTCAAATAGACACAAAACCTCATTTTTATTCATTCCACTGGGAGTCTGTTTTGCTCAAATAGCAATAGAGGCCTGTCTCTAATTCTGGCCTCTTTCCAATAAAGGCCTGGACCGCGATGCACTTGAGTGAAATAAAGGCCCGGGCCTATATTAGAGGATTTACGGTATATTTGCAGTTACACATTCAACTGGTAATACATTATTGTCACATTTATGGTTCTGTTTTCTTCTTCTTCTGGTTTAATGGCGGTTGGCAAGCAGCTTGGTTCTGTTTTAGTTTGGTTTTGGACTTATAAGGGCTTTTTCTGTTTACCCTGTCACTATTCAGCCACCAGCAGTTAACCAATCAGTTCAGTGCACCTCCTGTCTCTACCCTTCCTTAGATTAGTTCCACCTGTCACCAGTAATTAGTTTTCTCCGTTCACCTGTTCAGTCCCCTATTTATGCCTGTCTCACTGACTCACTCACTGCCAGATCGTCATGTCATCTCAGTTCATCTGACTTTTCGTCACTCGTGTCCTGTCGCCGTGTTTTTTCGTTCTGTCTCCTGGTTTGTTTTTGCCCTTTTACATTAAACACCTTTTACGTAACTCTGTGTCCAGCTGAATTTTGGGTTCGCCAGCACCAACCGTTACAATTATATGATCCTGAAAGTATAAACAACACTTTCTGAGATTTCTACAAATCCTTATACACATCGCAGATAAACCCATCAGAAAATGACATTGGTAATTTCTGGATAAAGTAACATTTCCTAAATGATGAGATAGTCAAACAATGGTCCTGGATGCATGGCTGACAACAGTTGAAATTCAGGAAGCTCTCAAAAGCGTGCACAATAAAATGGGTCCGGGTCCAGATGGATTTCCAGCGGAGTTTTATAAAGAATTCTGGAATATTCTGGCACCAACATTCCACAGAATGTTGTAGAAACTCAGGAAAATGGCACCGTTGATATTTTGTAAAGCTCTTGCAAAACAATTAGATAAAGTCACTCCTCTCATAATACATCCTGATCAAACTGGTTTCATTAAAGGAAAGCAGTCATCCACAAATGCAGATTAATAATTTTTCATAGATTATTCCTGTAGTAAAAAATTTGAATCCAATATATTGTCTTTAGATGCAGAAAAGGCTTTGATAGAGTTAATTGGAAATTTGTATTTGCTACTCTCCATAAATTTGGTTTTGGAATGTTTTTTTTATAAATTTGTTAAAAAATGTATACAGTTTGCCAACAGCACGTGTCAGGACCAATAACCAAACATCTTCCAGATTTTGTCTCCAGAGGGGCACCAGGCAAAGATGCCCGCTTTCCCCCTCACTGTTTGCTATTTTTATTGAACCACTTGCAGCAACAAATAGACTAGACTAGATTAGAATCTTTCTCAAAAGTCTCAGATTACTCTGTAAATTGATCAAAATGTACAATACCAAATAACCCCTTTGATTTACAACTACAGTCAGGGGGTATTAAATATTTGGGTATTACTGTGTCGTTTACCTAGAATTAATTACTTATTCTCAATGATCCCCAATAAACCGTCAATTGACTGGTTTAAATCACTGGACTTCTCCATCTCTAAATTTCTTCGGAAAGATAAACCCCCCGCATCAGCTTAAAGACACTACAGAAGACTAAAGGTAGTGGGGGACTAGATTAGTCTAAATTGCATCGCTACTTCTTAGCAAATAGGCTACAATACACCTCAAAATGGATAAAACATAATCCCTTAGAGCAGAGGTTTTCAATAGGTGAGGCGCGCCTCCCCTGGGGGGCGCCAAAGAGTCACAGGAGAGGCGCGAGAAGAGACAGAAGAAGACAGTGCTGCCGCTCAACTCTGAGAAACTGTAGCGATATTTGTGCTTTGTTTGAGCGCGCAGGAACCAATCCAAGCGCGCAGTGAGACAACTCTCAACGCTCAAAACCGGTCTGGCGCGCGCTCAAATCTGAAAAACTCTTCTCAACCCACTGTTGCACTCAGTTCCATCTCTGCTCGCGCGCTACTTTGCTCGCGCGCACCTGCTCCTTCCACGCTCAACACCAGCTGTGCGCTCGCTCGCGACTTCAAAAACTGTCCACTCCACCAGGTTTCTTTCCATCCAATCAGAGTATGGCTTGCAAATACTACATTCAGATGGATTAAATCAAAATGCTCCAGCCTTTGGCAGAAATTACTAAACATCACCGTGGGATTGAAGAAAAACTAATAAAAAGTTTAATATTTTAGCCTAATATATTTAGGCTAAAATATTTATACTAAAATATTAGAGTTAGGGTGAAAAATGAGTGAGGTGTGAAAAATGTTTTTGTCTCTTTTCTTTCCAGCTTCTGGGTGTCATGTTCGGCTTTAAATGTTTGGCCCACATGCAGAAACACTCAGGGAAAACAGGTCAGATCACAAGAGTTTTATTTAACAGAAATGCGGGATCACGAAGAAGATCTGTCGCCGCAGATCGGGGGAAGCAGCGGGGAACCGAAGTCTGGAGACCGGGTCAGTCTGAAGGAGAGGGAGACACGGTTAACTGAGGGAGAAGCTAAGGAAACGTTATGGGAAGTCGTAAGCTTACCACAGAGCACGAGAACCGAACCGGGGAGGTAGTGGTGTGGACTCAGCCGTCCTGCGGAGGTGGTGACAGGCGTCCGGGAGAACTGTGGGCGGAGGCGGATGGGGTCCGAGCAGCACCGGCGGGTCTAAGGATCCGGAATGAACAGAGGAAGGAACCAGGAGAGTCCGAGGCGACCAGGGTGAATCCGGGGAGGGGGAGCTCGCGCCCAACTTGGTATCACCAAGGGAGTTTGAGGAGGAGATCGCCAGAGCAGAATCTGAGCGGTTGCGTATTCGGGAGCCTGGTCTTCACAGCGCAGAGTCACACGAGAGAAGGGTTCCAAAGACACGAGTGCACTGGAGAGAACACAGGAAACACGGATTAGATCCAAGACGGGGATCGAAAAACTCACGGGTCTGAAGCTCAGGTGGAGTTCTTTGGCCTTTAGGCATACCGCGACAAGGTAACACTCTGGCATCCTCCCTCTGTTCGAGCACGGTTCTTATAGTGCGGCCTGGTGCTGCTGGAGTGTCTGCAGGTGTGTGCACTCCGCCCACCCGTTAACCACGAACACCTGTGGAGAGAGTGGAGGCAGCAGAGCCAGCAGCAAGCTGCACGGCCCTGCTGACTGAGTCCTGACACCACCCCCCCCCCTCAAGGGTCGCCTCCTGGCGGCCCAGAAGAGGAAGTGGAGGGAAGGGAGGAGAGGAAGGAGTCAATGAGGGAACGGTCAGGGATGGAGGAGCCGGGTAGCCAGGACCTATCCTCAGGACCGCGGCCAACCCAGTCCACGAGGTATTGGAGACCTCTACCTCGTGGACGGGAGGCCACGATCCGTTGGATCCGGCGTCCGTGGTGGTCCTGGGTGGGTGGAGGGGGTTCGGCCGGAGGGCACAGAGGACTGGAGGTAACGGGCTTGATCTGAGAGACATGGAAGGTAGGGTGGACGCGGGAGTGAGACGGAAGGCGTAGACGGACAGAGGTGGGGCTGACAATGGAGACTATTTCGTAAGGACCAGTGAAGCGTGGGGACAGCTTGCGGGAGGCGGCTCGGGAGGGAAGGTCTCTGGTGGAAAGCCAGACTTGCTGACCGGGGTGATAACTGGGGGCTGGGACTCGTTTGCGGTCAGCAAATCGGCGGTTCTGTTCGGTGGTGCGATTGAGGGCTTGAATGGTTTGGTTCCAGATGTCTTTGCTGCGCTTAATGTGTTCTTGAACTGAGGGAACGGCGATCTGTCGGTTGTCCTCTGGGAGTAATGGGGGCTGATAACCTTCAAAAGGAGACTTCAAAAGGGGATAGTCCGGTGGCGGTGGAAACGTGGCTGTTGTGGGCGTACTCGATCCATGAGAGATATTTGTTCCAGTCAGAGGGATTATTGGAGGTGAGACAGCGGAGGGCGGTCTCCAGCTCCTGGTTCATTCGTTCTGTCTGACCGTCTGACTGTCTGCGGGTGATAACCGGAGGTTAGTGTATACCGGGCCCCAAGGGCCACGGCGAACTCCTTCCACACCCGCGAGATGAACTGAGGACCACGGTCAGACAGAATCTCCTGAGGTATGCCATGCAGGCGGAATACGTGCCGAACCAGGAGCTGGGCCGTTTGGAGAGCTGAGGGGAGTTTTCTGAGGGGAATGAGGTGGCAGGCCTTAGAGAACCGGTCAATAACGGTGAGTATAGTGGTCATGTCTTGTGACGAGGGGAGACCGGTGACAAAATCCAGAGCGATATGGGACCAGGGGCGCTCAGGGACAGGTAAGGGCTGGAGGAGACCTGCAGGGGGTCTGTTTGAGGCCTTGTTTTGGGCACACACGGGACAAATTGTCTTACATCACGGGATATCGTCGGCCACCAGAACCGGCGGGAAAGGAATACTCGGGTGCGATGGATGCCAGGGTGAGCGGAAAACTTCTCCGCGTGAGCCCATTGTATGACACGGGACCTGGCAGAAGAGGGGACATAGGTCCCATTAGGGGGGCCAGTACCCGGGTCAGGCTCTGACCGCTGGGCTCGGGAAATCAGGTCCTGAACCTCCCACTGGAGGGCTCCGCACACACACGACGAGGGGAGGATGGTAGCAGGTTCCTTCATGGAGTCAGGGGGTGAAAATATACGGGACAGGGCGTCAGGTTTTAGGTTCTTAGAACCGGGGCGATAGGAAATGGACAGGTTGAAGCGGGAAAAGAAAAGGGACCAACAGGCCTGTCTGGGGTTCAACCGTCTTGCCGTCTGGATGTAGGCCAGGTTTTTGTGGTCTGTCCAAATGAGTATGGGCTGCTCGGACCCCTCTAGCCAGTGACGCCACTCCTCCAAGGCGAGCTTGATGGCTAGTAGCTCTCGATCCCCGACATCATAATTCCTCTCCGCCGGGGACAGACGTCTGGAGAAGAAGGCGCAGGGATGTAGTTTCTGGTCCTGGTCCGAGTTTTGAGACAGCACCGCACCCACCCCAGTATCAGAGGCGTCTATCTCTACAACAAACTGTTTCTTGGGGTCTGGGTGGATCAAAATGGGTGCTTTAGAGAACCTTGTCTTGAGGGCAGAGAATGCAGAGTCAGCTTCCGAGTTCCATGAATAAGAGGTCTTGACGGAAGTGAGGGCGTGGAGAGGTGCAGCGATCTGACTGTACCCCCTGATGAAGCGTCTGTAGAAATTGGCGAACCCTAGGAATCGTTGTAGTTCCTTTCTGGTCTCGGGCACCGGCCAGTCAAGGACCGCCTTGATCTTCTCGGGGTCAGATCGAACCCGCCCCCTTCTAAGATGAGTCCGAGAAACGAGACAGAGGGCTTGTGAAACTCGCATTTCTCTGCTTTGACAAATAACTTGTTCTCCAGGAGACGTTGGAGAACTGCACGGACGTGTTGAAGGTGTTCTGTTGGGTTCTGGGAATAAATGAGAATGTTGTCCAGGTACACAAACACAAATATATTCAGGTAATCTCGGAGGACATCATTCACCAGGGCCTGAAACACGGCTGGAGCGTTGCACAGGCCAAAAGGCATAACCTGGTACTCGAAGTGTCCAAGTGGCGTCTTAAAAGCAGTCTTCCACTCATCTCCCCGGCGGATCCGCACTAAGTGGTAAGCATTACGCAAGTCTAGCTTAGTGAAGATGGTCGCAGACTGAACCGGTTCGAGGGCGGATGAGAGGAGGGGGAGGGGATACTTATTCTTCACCGTTATGGCGTTTAAACCCCGATAATCAATACACGGGCGAAGGGAACCATCCTTTTTGGACACGAAAAAAAACCCAGCCCCTAGAGGAGAAGACGAGGCACGGATTAGACCAGCAGCTAAAGACTCCTTGATATATTTCTCTAGGGCCTGACGCTCCCCCTGAGAAATATTATAAAGGCGGCTAGACGGCAACGGAGCACCAGGCAAGAGGTCGATCGCACAATCGTAGGGGCGATGGGGCGGAAGCGAGCTAGCTTGGGCCTTGCAAAAAACCTGCCGGAGGTCGTGATAGCACTCGGGCACTAGTTTTAAAACCTCAGAGTCAGGCTGGGGAATAGGCTGTGTGCGAGCCTGTGACGAGGGAACAGCTGACAGTAGGCAGGTGGCGTGACACCCAGGCGACCAGGTCTCCACCCGTCGCTCCGCCCAATTGATGTGCGGATTATGACGCTGTAACCAAGGAAACCCCAGAACAACGGGGGCGTGTTTAACGGGAAAAACTAAGAATGAGATCCGTTCTCTGTGGTTACCGGACACCACAAGCTCAAGGGGACTCGTTCTGTGGGTAATTCGCGGAAGAACCCCGCCGTCCAGGGCAGAAACCTGGAGAGGCGAACTTAAAGGAACCGTCTCCAGTTTAGCCTGGAGGACAAACGAATGATCGATTAAATTAAAATCACACCCTGAATCCACTAGGGCGGATAACTTAAACGTGTCTTCAACAGACACAATCGCCGCTTGCAGGCAAAGACGCGGAGGAGAAGAAAAGGTAAACTTAGGCTGGTCCGCCGGTTTCTCCGCTAAAACCGACGGACCTGATCTTTTGGCCAATCGGGACACTCCTTAATAAAGTGAGCGGGCGAAGCACAGTATAGGCAGAGCTTCATGCTCATGCGTTTCTGCCGCTCATCTTCAGACAGCCTAAGCCGACCCAACTGCATGGGTTCCGGCGGGGAGGGAGGCGCTGCAGCGGGTCTGAGAGGGGTCCGCTCGGTTGGAGCCGGCCGGAAAACCGGCAATCTCTCGGGGCGGCTCCTACCGCGCGCCCGTAAGCGATTATCTAAGCGCACGTATTCATTTAAGGTGGCGGGCTGCTCTACCCGTGCCAGCTCGTCCTTAAGGGACTCATCGAGGGCCTGGAGAAAAACAGATCTTAAAGCGCGCTCCTCCCAGCCCGTTGCAGCCGCCACAGTTCTCTATGGCAAAGTCTGCTACCCGTCTGCCCCGCTGTCTAAGAGTCAGGAGCCGCTGTGAATCCTGTGCCTCGTCTGATTCGGCTGCAAAGACCGTCCTAAACTCCGCTATGAACTCGTTAAATGTGCAGCCGAAGTGTTGACAATTGGGGAAACGGGACTCTGCCCATCTAAGCGCTCGGCCCGTTAACAGCCGCAGCACAAAAGAGATCTTGGGGTGGTCTAGGGCGAAGGTTCGTGGTGAATTATTGAAGGCAAGGGAGCACTGGAACAAAAAACCCTGACAATCACCCGCCTCGCCGGAGTATTTCTCCGGAGTGAGCGAGGGGGTTCCGGGGACATGATCTGACGTCACAGCTGACGCGGACTCGGGGAAGGGGTTAGAAGGCTCGGACGGAGTAGGCTGGAGGCTAGCATTTAGCATACCGGTTAGCTGGTTAAGCTGGGCCGCAAAACCCTGCATCTGACTCTGCAACCCCAACATCGAGGATTCTAACCCTCTGATCTGATCCTGTTGGGCTGTAAAAGCCCTACCGAGTGTCTCCGCTGAGTCTGTTTGGCCAGAGTGTTCTTCTGTCATGTTCGGCTTTAAATGTTTGGCCCACATGCAGAAACACTCAGGGAAAACAGGTCAGATCACAAGAGTTTTATTTAACAGAAATGCGGGATCACGAAGAAGATCTGTCGCCGCAGATCGGGGGAAGCAGCGGGGAACCGAAGTCTGGAGACCGGGTCAGTCTGAAGGAGAGGGAGACACGGTTAACTGAGGGAGAAGCTAAGGAAACGTTACGGGAAGTCGTAAGCTTACCA
Source organism: Fundulus diaphanus (assembly GCA_037039145.1). Classification (NCBI taxonomy): domain Eukaryota; kingdom Metazoa; phylum Chordata; class Actinopteri; order Cyprinodontiformes; family Fundulidae; genus Fundulus; species Fundulus diaphanus. Next base: position 40,667,969 of record CM073143.1, read on the forward strand.
CAGAGCACGAGAACCGAACCGGGGAGGTAGTGGTGTGGACTCAGCCGTCCTGCGGAGGTGGTGACAGGCGTCCGGGAGAACTGTGGGCGGAGGCGGATGGGGTCCGAGCAGCACCGGCGGGTCTAAGGATCCGGAATGAACAGAGGAAGGAACCAGGAGAGTCCGAGGCGACCAGGGTGAATCCGGGGAGGGGGAGCTCGCGCCCAACTTGGTATCACCAAGGGAGTTTGAGGAGGAGATCGCCAGAGCAGAATCTGAGTGGTTGCGTATTCGGGAGCCTGGTCTTCACAGCGCAGAGTCACACGAGAGAAGGGTTCCAAAGACACGAGTGCACTGGAGAGAACACAGGAAACACGGATTAGATCCAAGACGGGGATCGAAAAACTCACGGGTCTGAAGCTCAGGTGGAGATCTTTGGCCTTTAGGCATACCGCGACAAGGTAACACTCTGGCATCCTCCCTCTGTTCGAGCACGGTTCTTATAGTGCGGCCTGGTGCTGCTGGAGTGTCTGCAGGTGTGTGCACTCCGCCCACCCGTTAACCACGAACACCTGTGGAGAGAGTGGAGGCAGCAGAGCCAGCAGCAAGCTGCACGGCCCTGCTGACTGAGTCCTGACACTGGGAGGTGATGCAAAAGTTTATTCTGATCATAATCATTATCATTGTCATCATTATTTAAAGAGCACTTTAACAAAAGGTAAAACAAAGTGCCAAACATCAGAAATACATCAGATAAGAGATAAGATCTAATAAAATGCTTGGTTGTTAAAATAGCAATAGGTTTAAATTCAGGTTATCTTTTTTATTATTATTTCAGTTGAAATCTCCTCTTGACGTGAGTTCAGTTTGACATTGGCGTCTGTTTAGTTCAGTTTGTCTGCTGTTGAAAACAATCGTTTATGAATTTGCTCTAATGACAGCTCAATTTTAAAAGTAGGCCCTCTGTCCGTGATGTTTCAGTAAAAGTAGCATGTAAAATGGAAATATTTGATGGATATTTTATGAATAGGCCTTTTTTATGAATGTACTTTGTTAAAAGAAATACAATAAAAAAACATGTGTTGGGCTATCAGTTGTTTTTGAAACACAGCATTCCAGGGGCGTGGTTATCTTTACCTATTCCAAGGGGAGGTTCAAATATAAAGCTCAAATATAAAACGGCATGCATGCTTTAATAATATTAACATCAGCTCTTCTCTGACAGCCTGGGTAGGAATTTCTTAAAATGAGGGAGTCATCACTTATTCCGTGCAGCCATACACCCATCTAGAATAATCCAGACATCCTAAAAAAATAATATGATAAACTTTCCACACTGGAAGAGTAAAGGTACTGAATATCTGAAGCATATATTTGAAGGAACTGAGTTTAGCACATTTCATAGATTAAATATATAATATGGTAGAATATAAACAAATTAGATCTATAATAAAAAATACATTTAAGATCATTAAGGGTGGTTTACAAATTCCAATCTATTTCAATCTTTTCACAGTGCACAGGCATTAGTCCTGACAATTATATTTATACAGCATGGTTCTGGGACTGTTCTGGGTCCATATATATATAAGGACTTGTCAAAGTGTCTGAGATGTAAAATTTCCCCTTCCCCCTCAGTTTGCTTGCTGGGTAACTTGGATGAAAGCTCTTTGGAAAAAAAATTGGTTTGCATAGCTTTCACTGCCTTATGTATTGCAAAGAAAACTATCCTCATGAATTGGAAGAGCAACAAAAATTCTCAGTATCAATCAGTATAGAGATCTTTTGTTGGATCACATTAGTCTTGCTTGATCTGATGCCTCCGCATCAGGGGCGGCTTATTGTGTAGGCCTCATCCCTGGTGGCTTCCTCTGCACCCACTCGCATTTAGACATTGAGGGTTCAGGGTAGGTTTCTTGGGGGGCGGGGTGTGCTGGCACCTGCTACCTTCCAGAGGGGGATGGACAGTGCAGGGCACCCCACTTTTTGGCCCTCCCAGTTTTTTTGCTTTCCCAGTAACCTGTCTAGCAATGTGGCCATAAGAATTGTTGTCTTAATGCCAAATAGAGCTCGACAGATTTTGATTTCACAAGTGGAGCAGTCAGCATTTGGCATAGGGCTCCGCTTGGTTCATGCATGTAAATAGCTTTATTGTGATTCATGCGGGAGGCAATCACATTATGTGGACAATGGGAAAGTAGAAGAGTAAAGGAAGAACAAGAAGCGAAAAGAAAAGAGGTTAAAGAAAGAGGAGATGAAAGGGAGAGAGTGATAAAACGGCTTCAGTCTGCTTCATCACCTGCAAAGAGATATGTAAAAAGAACAGCACAGCCAACAGATATAGTATAACAGATACAATGAAGTAACACCTTGATATTATTGCTGAATTATATGTATTATTTAAACTAACATGTACAATGTGATAGCTGAGAGAAAATAAATATTTAAATAAATGAATGATGGGCATTCTGTATAGAAGTGAACACTGAGTACATGGAACCCAGCACCTGTAGGTATTTGTGAGAGTGCACTTGTGTATGTAAAATTTATCCCGAAGACAAATGCTCAATAGTGGATGTGAAGAACCAAAGATCTGCCTCCCCCGAGCACCGAGGTAGGCGCCGGGGGACCCATAACCCCAGACTCCCAAAGGGGCCCCCAAAGCAGGGCGCCCAAGAGGGGCCAACACAGGAAATCCGCAACCCCACCAAGGAAAGAGGAGAGACGACCCCGAGGAAATCCCCCAGCCACCGCAATGCCGAAGCCCCCAGGAGCCGCGGGGGCGAGCCCGTGGGCTCCGCCGGCAGCCAGCTACGCTGAAGTGGTCCCGGGGGGCCAGGCCCCGCGAAGCAGCCACCGGGAATGGGCCGGCCCCACCCGGTAACCCGCCCCAAACCCGAGGGCCGCCAATGCGCCAGCGGGCCAAGGCGCCAGCCAGCGGAGGGGGGCAGGAAGTGGGGGGATGGGCTCCGCCCCTAGCGGAGACTTGAGATGTTCTTGGGAGAGGGAGCGGACCGGACCCGAAACTGGCCAAAAAAAAAAAACGACGCTGTACACACATTACCACATAACACTCGCATCCAACAATCCCGAGTGGGGGGGGCACCACAATCCGACTATCCGCCCACCCGTGCCCGGCCCCGATCCCGCCCCCGGACCAGACACCCCCCGGACCAGGCCCCCCAGGGAGGGGGCCAACATGACCCGTACGGTCCACCCAACCAGAACCCCCCTCACCCCCTAAATACCTAAAAAACCCACTCCCTCCCCCACCTTACCCTAGCCACTCCTCCCCCCACCCCTTTCTGGGGAGAGCAGAGGCATCAGCACCAGTCCCGGTCAAGCCACTCGCGCCCCACAGCAACCCCCCGCCAAGACCCGGGACCCGGTGGCCCGCTCCTCCTCCAGGCCCCAGACTCCGTGCCGCAATCGGTGAACGGGGGTGTGGAAAAGACCCTGATCCTCCCTACGCCCGCTCAGATGTTGTGTTGTTGCATGTTGTTCTCAAGTGTGTTTAAAACTGGGAGCGCCGAAGAGGGTGCCTGGCACAGTCCACCCCCCCTCCGGAAGGTAGCTGGTGCTGGCGCACCCCCTCCAAGCAACTGCCCAGAACCCTCAATGTCTAAATGCGAGAGGGGGTGGAGGGAGCCATCTAAGGCGAGGCTCACACAACATAAGCCCCCCCCCCCCCCCCCCAGATGTCTTCACCCCCACCCCCCCATACCATGGCCTACATGAATGTGCGTTGTGAAAATGTTTGGAGTGAAAGTGTCTAAAATGCATGATAAAATTGGGGTGAGGGATGGGGAGAAAAGGACTGGGGGGCCTACAGCAATGCCAATGATTCTAATAAAACAACGCTCTAATGAGCAATCGAACAGAAACACCACAAGGAAGAATAATACTGGTATCAAATAAACTCACCCAGCAATCAAATCAATAGGGTTAAAGATTTCAAATGAATACGTGGAGAAGACGCCAGCAGCAAGCCACAATCACAGTGGAAACAGGTGAGGATCCTTAACTGCGTGCTTGAGGCGGGGCTTTAAAGAAGCTAGCTAATTTAGGCCACACAGGAAGTGGGCCTAAAAAAAAATAAAAGTCTCTGACTAATTGTGGGTTACATGTATAAAGATTTGTAGAAATCTCAAACAATACTCATGTATTGTTTGACTACATTTAATGACTGCCAACTGCGCTGAGTTCTTGTTGTATTCAACCTGTCTATATCGTCATTTAGACCAAAGTTCAAGTCACCTCCAATAATTAGAGAACAATCCCCGTGTTTTGAAAGTGCATGGAAGAGTTTGTGGAAAAATGAGGGGTCATCAACATTTGGACCACATATACTGACAATACATAACTTTTGGTTATGAATAGCTATTTTAATTATTATGTATCTACCTTCAGGATTGGTCAACAAGAAAGAAGCCGACAAATAAGATACAGAAAGACAGGGAATTAAAAAAGTGCAAAGAGTGAGAAAATGTGAAAAAGGAAGAACCACAGCCCATGCCTCGTCTACCCAACCATGACTAACAACCATACCGTGCCAACGTGCTGTGCATATATTACATTTATCACCGTGTTCTGATCTATGCACCTTTTTTTTCAAGTGTGACATGCTTTAAATCCACCTGTTGTGCATCTAATAAAGCCAAGGAGTGATCTTCTGATCCCTGAACAACTGACCATTAATATAAAGTTTGTCAACTGCTACGGTAGCTCTGACGCCTTCCGTAATGTATTTCTTCCTGATTGGGAATAACACTCGCCTACGATATAGGATTTCCTTAGGAAACTGTTCATTAACGCTGAAATCCGTGTCTCTCAATTCTCTGCCACCACTTCTGACCTGCTCTTTTTGTTTATAATGCTCAAATTTAGCTACAATCGGTCTGGGACGGGTTTTATCAGGTTTCTTACCTCCGAGCCGGTGGACCCGATGAAAGGTGATGTTTTTTACCTGATCCGCCGGGATTTTCAGCTTCTGCTGGAGGAACTCATGGATTGTCACCTCGGGATCCTCCTCCTGCTGCTCCGGGATGCCTGCAAAGACGAGATTATCTCTCATACTTCGCGACTGTACGTCCAGAATGGATTCTTTCATCTTCTTATTTTCGCTGGACAGCTGCAACATCCCCTCGGTGAGCTCCGTAACTTTCTCCCTCAGCGCCTCGTTCTCCGCGGCAACAGCAGTTAGCTGGGCTTGGCTAAATTCCACCGACTCTCTCAGGGCTTGAAATTCTCTATGGAGGACCTCTACCAAGGCGAGGTGGGCGTCCAGGCTGGTAAGCTTCTTGTCGATGGATTCCAGGAGGTCGCTGTAGCTCCTGTCGGGAGACAAAGTAGAAGATGACGCGCCGGTAGAGCTAGACCGGGTGCGTTTAAGTGACGGTGTGTTTGTGGCTGCGGGATTTCTGGCCTTCCCCATTACGATGTTATCAAAACACTCGTCCAGGTAACTCTCCAGGCTCGTCAAGGTCTCTTCGTCCAGTTTGTTCCCTCGTGAGAAATGAGACAGTTGTTAATGTATAAACTTTACTTTGTATAATTTTCAGTTATTGGTTAGTACTTACCTGAGTGGTTTTAATTTTTGAACTACATGTATGCCGCCATTTTACTTACGCACACCTCACAGCTCTCGCGAGATCTCAGCCGCTCATCCGCTTATCTGCTTCCGGCCCTCCCAGTTTTAAATGCACTTCAGAACAACATGCAATAACACAACATTTTTCACACCCCTGTTCTCCCACTGCCACCAGGAGTTCGGGGCCGTGAGGAGGAGTGGGCCATCTGGTCCAAGGTCTTGGGTGGTGGTGAATGTTGGGTCAGAGTGGTCGGCTGGGACTGGGGCTGGAGCTTTTGCTCTCCCTGGAATATGGGAGGGGTGGCGCTAAGGTATGGGGGCAGGGTGGGGGTAGAACCTCAGGCTTTGTGGGGCAGGCTTTGGTTGGTTAGGCCATTCGGTTCATGTTGGCCCCATCTCTGGGTGGATGGGCCTGTGGGTCGTCTGGCCTGGGACCGGGATGGGTGTTAGGACCAGAGCATGGACCGGGTAGTTTGGGTAACATCTTGATGTTAGGGTTCACCTCCCGGGTTCAGGGGCTGGATACCAATGCCTGGATCCCCCCCATCCTGCTCCCCTCCGCCGGCTGGCGCCTTGGCCCACTGGTGCGTTGGTTGTCGTTGGTCCTCGGCCTGGTCCCCTGTGGCTCTGTCGAGGCCCCGGGAGGGTGATCTTGGGGCCCATGGCTAGATCTCCTCCAGCTTAGCTTTTTGTCGACAGAGCACAAGGGCTCATCCCCACAGCTTCTGGGGGCTTTGGCATTGTGGCAGTTGGGGGTTTCCTGGAGCCCGTCTCTCTCTCTTTCCTCAGGGAAGTGTGTGGCTTCTGCCTCGGTGCTCTGGGTAGCGGATCTTTGGCTCCTCACAACCACTATGGAGCATTTTTCTTATGGCTAAACCTTATACACAGAAGTGCACTCTCACAAACACTTACAGGTGCTTGGGTTCAGGTAGTTATAGATTCACTTCTATACAGAACACCCTTATATTATCTTTAGCTGTCACTTTATACATTTCATATTAATTAATACTGTATATTCTTCAGTGATTGTACCAAGTTCAATTCAATTTCAATTCAATTTTATTTATATAGCGCCAATTCATGAAACATGTCATCTCGAGGCACTTTACAAAGTCAAATCAATCATATTATACAGATTGGTCAAAAATTTCCTATATAAGGGAACCAGTTGATTGCTTCAAAGTCCCGACAAGCAGCATTCACTCCTGGAGAAGCGTAGAGCTACAGGGAGAGTCGTCTGCATTGTCCATGGCTTTGCAGCAATCCCTCATACTGAGCAAGCATGAAGCGACAGTGGAAAGAAAAACCACCCATTAGTGGGAAGGAAAAACCTCCAGCAGAACCGGGCTCAGTATGAACGGTCATCTGCCTCGACCGACTGGGGGTTACAGAAGACAGAGCAGAGACACAACAAGACAGACAAAAAAGCACAGAAGCACACATTGATCCAGTAATCTGTTCTACATTAGAGGGTAATAGCCGGTGATCTGTCTTCTCTGGATGATGTCACAGTTAACAGAACGTCAGACCAGGTGTACCTACTATGAAAAAAAAAAAAAAAAAAGAGAGAACAAAAAGTTAAAAGCTGAAATGATTTCAATGTAATACAATGCAAATCTGGAGAACAGTAGACTGGAGGACAGTAGAAATCAGTAGAGTGAGAAAAATAGGCCCTGATGTCCTCCAGTAGCCTAAGCCTATAGCAGCATAACTATAGAGGTAGCTCAGGGCAACATGAGCCACTCTAACTATAAGCTTTGTCAAAAAGGAAAGTTTTAAGATTAGTCTTAAAAGTAGACAAGGTGTCTGCCTCACGGACCAAAACTGGGAGTTGGTTCCACAGGAAAGGAGCCTGATAGCTAAAGGATCTGCCTCCCATTCTACTTTTAGAGACTCTAGGAACCACCAGCAGACCTGCAGTCTGAGAGCGAAGTGCTCTGTTAGGAACACACGGGGTAATCAGAAATCTGATATATGATGGAGCTTGATTATTAAGGGCTTTATACGTTAGAAGAAGAATTTTAAATTCTATTCTTGATTTAACAGAAGCTAGTGAAGGGAAGCTAAAATTGCAAAAATATGATCCCGCTTGTTGATTTTCATCAGAACTCTTGCTGCAGCATTTTGGATCAGCTGAAGACTTTGAACTGCATTTTGTGGACTTCCTGATAGTAAAGAATTACAATAGTCCAGCCTTGAAGTAACAAATGCATGGACTAGTTTTTCAGCATCACCCCTGGACAGAATGTTTCTAATTTTGGCGATATTCCTGAGGTGAAAAAAAGAAACTCTGGAAACCTGTTTAATATGGGATTTAAATGACATGTCTTGGTCGAAAATAACACCAAGATTTTTTACTTTATTACCAGAAGCCAAGTTAATGCCATCCAGATTAAGTGATTGATTAAGAAGTTTATTTTTTGAGGACTCTGGTCCAAAGATTACAACTTCTGTCTTGTCAGAATTTAAGTGCAGGAAATTTAAAGTCATCCAGCTTTTGATGTCATCAAGACATGACTGCAGTCGAAGTAATTGATTGGATTCATCAGGATTTATGGATAAATATAGCTTGAGTGTCATCAGCATAACAGTGGAAATTAATCCCATGCTGTCTGATGATTTTGCCAATCGGAAGCATATATATAGTAAAGAGAATTGGTCCAAGGACTGAACCCTGTGGTACTCCACAAGTGACCCTAGAGTTTGAGGAAGATTTATTATTAACTGAACAAACTGGAATCTGTCCGACAGATAAGAATTAAACCAGCCTAATGCTTACCCATTAATCCCTACAGTATGCTCAAGTCTTTGTAGGAGAATATTGTGATCAACTGTGTCAAATGCAGCCCTGAGATCTAGCAGGACAAGTATATGTAATGAACTGAGGAAGCGGACCCAGAATTCAGCCAGACCAGCAGAGGTTTCTTTAAAAAGAAGGATCTTTAATAACAGAAATCAAAAACAGAGACAAAATCCAAAAAGCCTATTGAACCAAAAACGGCAGAGAAACAAAACAGTCCAGTTGGGCAGGCAGGGCAGGAACAGACAGAAACAGGATGGCTCAGATCACTGGAGACAAGGGGTCAAAAATCCAAAAGCAAACCAATAAACAGAAACTTGCAGGAGGAGACTCACCCATACTCAAACAGATGACCTGGCACTGATGTCTGGTCTCAACAGTTTATATGGAGGAGGAAGCAGGTGAAACCGGTCAGAGGTGATTGCAGCAGGGGTGGAATCAGAAAAAGAAAACAACAACCAAAACAAAAGTCCTAAACAGAAAACAACCCTCAAGGGGTGAATCCAAACAAAACAGAACCCTAAGAATGACCGGATTTCTGGCGGACGTCCCGGGAAACAACCCCGGCGGGTCAGGATGTCCGGCGGTCGTCCCGGAAGACGGCCCCGGCAGGTCCGGATGTCCGGCGGTCGTCCCGGATGACGGCCCCGGCAGGTCAGGATGTCCGGCGGTCGTCTCGGATGACAGCCCCGGCAGCTCAGGATGACCGGCGGTCGTCCGGATGACGGCCCCGGCAGGTCAGGATGTCCGGCGGTCGTCTCGGATGACGGCCCCGGCAGCTCAGGATGACCGGTGGTCGTCCCGGATGACGACCCCGGCAGAGTAAAACGACAGGAGGCCGGCGGCGGAGCAGGACTCTCAGAACCCGACTAAAGAGAGAAAGCAAAGGATGGTGCCGGACTAAAGGCTGTGAACGGCGCCGGGCTAAAGACTGTGGACGGCGCCGAGCTAAGGGCTAGGAAAGGCTCCCGACTACTGGCTAAGGGAGGCGCAGGGCCACAGACTAGGGAAGGCGCCGGGCTGAGAGCTAAAGAGAACTCTGGGCTAAGGTCTGGAGACGGCGCCGGGCTACAGGCTACGGGTGGCGCCGGGCTACAGGCTTCGGGCGGCGCCGGGCTACAGGCTTCGGGCGGCGCCGGGCTACGGGGTAAGGAGAGAGCCTGGCTACAGACGACCGAAGAGGGAGCCTGGCTACAGGCGACCGAAGAGGGAGCCTGGCTACAGGCGAGTGAAAAGGGACTGTTACGGCTGCAGTCAGTCCTGGCCTTATTTTCCTTTTAGGGTTCGAGAGACAGGCCTTCTGCAGGTGGTATGCATTTACCTGATTGGTGTTCTGCTGCTTTAAAGCTGCTCTGCATGCAGCAGAGATCCCCATTTGGTTTGATTTGTAGCTTGTCTTATGGTTGGGTTTTGTTCGGTTTGTTTTGCATTTGCCTATTTCTGGTTAGTTATGGTTTCTCATTTCAGGTATTCTCTCTTTGGGCTTTTATTTCTTTAGTATAATTTAATAAAATTCAGTTTTAATTTAACCAGAAAATCCTTGTGTGGTCTCCTTGTAATGTTATCCCACCAAACGAGCCTGGTGGACGTAACATTTGTGGGGGCTCGTCCACATTTTTGTGGACTAATTAGGCTTGATTGGGCTCATTTTCGTGTTCAGGTTGCAGTTACATGCCCTGACTGTGTTTGTCCTGTTTACAGGTTGCTGATAGATATTTGGGCTAGGTGTTCGGAACCTTACTACAGTTTGGACATTTTTAATGTTCCATTTGTATGTGGTTGGAGGTCCATGAGGATTTTGGCACCTTTGTTGGAGGGGAGAGGGAGAAGTCTCTTTGTTTTGTTAGGAAAGTGTTGTGTTGGTGGTTTTGGCAACTCCATTTTAGACGACCCTGTTTATTATTTTAGTTTGTTATTTTTGGGCTGGACTCTGGGCTGAGGGCACCGCCGTGGTTTGCTACCTGAGAGGTTTTTGACCTGGAAGGATTTGCTGCCAGCGGTATCTTGGTGCTTCAAGTGCCTTGGCTCTTGGAGGAAGGCCTGAAGACTAGGCTAAGGTTAGGCAGGGTTCTGGTCTCTTAGTTAGCTGCAGGAAAATGGAGACTTGCCATTTGTTTGTACCACTCATGCACTTCCTGACAGTGTTTGGTTACAATGTTTGGTTTTTCTGACTAGTTTTGTAAGTTGGATTATTTTATTCAAAAATGGATACTGTGGGTTCTGTTTTTTTTTGTCTTCCCCAACTGTAAAGCTACTGAGAAACTTACAAAGGAGCAGATCCGTATAGTAGCTGAACACTTTAAAACTGATTTTGAAGCTGCAAGACATGTTGTGATAAACCTGTTGTCCGAGATGTCCGTCTTCAGTGTCTGTCTTGTGTTTGTATTGTGACCTTTGGTGTTGTGGAGAGGTTAGCCTACTTGTGGTTGGATCACATCTTGAGTGGCTGGCTTTCTGAAGCAGTAACTTTTGAGTGTGGCGGTGGACCATGCTGATGTTGATCCTTTTTGTTGGTGTGACTCTCCACATTTTGTTGGTCACTTGTGTGTTTAGGTGACTTGTTGACGTGGTAACTTGTGGTTTTAAACCACTTGGTGTGTGTGACCATTTGTGTTGTGGTGTCAACAGTTCTTAGTTGGTTTGGATTATTAGTTGCCACTTGTGGTATTGTGTGGTAACTTCGTGTAATAATCCATTTGACTGTTGTGCTCCCTTTTTGGGTCACATGTTGCCATCGTCTAAGTCATTTGTGTTTTGTCTTAATGGGTGTTTTATTTTATTTTTTTTACATCAGGTTAATTGGTTTTTCAACAACGTATCTAGTTTTGTTTCAATAGTTCAGCTCCTTCTGACTTCTTTTGCTGCTCCTTCTTAGATTTTGGATTGTGATAGACCAAACATAAAAAGGAAAATGGTTACAGAGGTCCTAGGTAAGATCCTCTGTTTTAAGGGGGGAGGTGTTACGGCTGCAGTCAGTCCTGGCCTTATTTTCCTTTTAGGGTTCGAGAGACAGGCCTTCTGCAGGTGGTATGCATTTACCTGATTGGTGTTCTGCTGCTTTAAAGCTGCTCTGCATGCAGCAGAGGAGAGGCTCTCTTCCTGCTCTCCCTCCTCAGATCCCCATTTGGTTTGGTTTGTAGCTTGTCTTATGGTTGGGTTTTGTTCGGTTTGTTTTGCATTTGCCTATTTCTGGTTAGTTATGGTTTCTCATTTCAGGTATTCTCTCTTTGGGCTTTTATTTATTTAGTATAATTTAATAAAATTCAGTTTTAATTTAACCAGAAAATCCTTGTGTGGTCTCCTTGTAATGTTATCCCACCAAACGAGCCTGGTGGACGTAACAGGGACCCTGGCTACAGGTGACTGAAGTTGAAGCCTGGCTACAGGCTGTTGGAGGTGCAGGGTTACAGGCTTCAAACAGAGTCTGGCTACAGGATGCTAAAGGCGCCTGGCTACCGGATGCTAAAGGCGCCTGGCTACAGGATGCTAAAGGCGCCTGGCTACAGGGTGCTAAAGGCGCCTGGCTACAGGATGCTAAAGGCGCCTGGCTACAGGATGCTAAAGGCGCCTGGCTACAGGATATGGGAGGCAGTGCCTTAAAGCTGCGAGGAGCTGGCACTGGAGACAGTGCCTTAAAGCTGCGAGGAGCTGGCACTGGAGACAGTGCTTTAAAGCTGAGAGGAGCAGGCACTGGAGACAGTGTCTTTAAGCTGCGGGGAGCAGGCACTGGAGACTGAGTCTTTAAGCTGCGGGGAGCAGGCACTGGAGACTGAGTCTTTAAGCTGCGGGGAGCAGGCACTGGAGACTGAGTCTTTAAGCTACGGGGAGCCGGTACTGGAGACTGGGCTTTAATGCTGCGGGGAGCCGGCAATGGAGACTGGGCTTTAAAACTGCGGGGAGCCGGCACTGGAGACTGGGCTTTAAAGCTGCGGGGAGCCGGCACTGGAGACTGGGCTTTAAAGCTGCGGGGAGCCGGCACTGGAGACTGGGCTTTAAAGCTGCGGGGAGCCGGCACTGGAGACTGGGCTTTAAAGCTGCGGGGAGCCGGCACTGGAGCTGAGATTCATGGCGGGTCCTCCTGGGCCTCCACGTCGCCCCCTGGCGGCAGACCCTCCAGAGTCGACATGTCGCCGACCGGCGATGGACCCTCCTGGGTCGACACGTCGCTGACCGACGACGGACCCTCCTGGGTCGACACGTCGCTGACCGGCGACGGACCCTCCTGGGTCGACACGTCGCAGGACAGCGGCGGACCCCCCTGGGACCCCTCCTCGCTGTAAGGCGACCGACCATCCTGGGTCTCCTCATGGAGCTTGAGCTGAGGCAGGTCCTCCTGGACCCCCTCATGGACCTTGAGCAGAGGCAAGTCCTCCTGGACCTGCTCATGGGAGTTGAGAAGAGGCGGGTCCTCCAGAACCCACTCGGGGACAGACGAGGGTGCCGAGGCGTGGACCAGACCCTCGGAGACAGGTGCAGGGGCGGGTCGGCTGTAGAAATGCCTAAGAGCTGTTCTATAGTGGTCCTCAAGCTCTTTTAATTTAATCTCTAACTCCACTGAATATTGGCAGAGAAGAGCCTCCCTGAGACGTTTGATTATGGGAGCAAACGTCCTTATTTCATTCTCCAGGACCAGATATTCCTCCTCGCCACCCGCTGACGGCGGACCCTCCTGGACCGCCACGTCGGCCACTGGCGGCGAAAGCTCCTGGGTCTCCATGTCGCCCGCTGGCGGCGGACTCTCAGGAACAGGAGCAGAGGCGTCAACCAGACCAAACGCTCGACGACGTCTGCGGCGGCGGGACGGCTGCGGCAAAGTGCTGCTGCTGAGGAGGTGGCGTCTGGGAACAACACCAGGGGGACAAATCGCCAGCCTGGAACCCTCAAATGAGACCCACTGCACATCAGCTCTGCAGGGGAAAGAGCTCCAGGATCGCCGCAGGCTCATTTTAGAAGAAAAAAAAGCAGGGAAAAAGCAACAACAAAAAAATGAACGTGCTGGTCTGGCGATGGATCCAAAATCGGGCCAGGTCGTACTGTAATGAACTGAGGAAGCGGACCCAGAATTCAGCCAGACCAGCAGAGGTTTCTTTAAAAAGAAGGATCTTTAATAACAGAAATCAAAAACAGAGACAAAATCCAAAAAGCCTGTTGAACCAAAAACGGCAGAGAAACAAAACAGTCCAGTTGGGCAGGCAGGGCAGGAACAGACAGAAACAGGATGGCTCAGATCACTGGAGACAAGGGGTCAAAAATCCAAAAGCAAACCAATAAACAGAAACTTGCAGGAGGAGACTCACCCATACTCAAACAGACGACCTGATGTCTGGTCTCAACAGTTTATATGGAGGAGGAAGCAGGTGAAACCGGTCAGAGATGATTGCAGCAGGGGTGGAGTAAGGCAGGTGTGCAGAGTAAGTAATTAGACCAGACATCAGTGCAGAGGCTCAAAACAAGAAATAAATCAGAAACCAAACCTAAACTAAGAAGCTGACAGGACAAGACAAAACTCAAAGTAGCCAGAAAACCTAAAACACAAATAAACCAAAAGGCAGGAAAAAGATAACTTTAACCAAATCATAAACAGGAACCAAGACAAGACAGAATATTACAGTATAGACACAAGTCCATTATCCTCTCAGGCCATGAGAATATCATTGGTGACCTTCACCAGAGCTGTTTCAGTGCTATGATGAGCTCTGAAGCCTGACTGAAACTCCTCAAGTAGGTCATTACTTTGTAAATGTTCACAGAGTTGATTAGCAACTACTTTCTCAAGAATTTTAGATAAGAAAGGAAGATTAGATATAGGTCTGTAATTTACTAACTCATCTTGATCAAGAGATGGTTTCTTAAGTAAAGGTTTAATAACAGCTACTTTAAAAGCCTGTGGTACATATCCATTTACTAAGGATAGATTAATCATGTCTAAAATAGGACCACTGATCAAAGGGAATACCTCCTTAAACAATTTGGTTGGGATTGGGTCTAACATACAGGTAGAAGGTTTAGATGAAGCTAAAATTTTAGATAGCTCAGAAAGCTCTACTGCTTCTAAACAGTTCAGACACCACGCAGGTTCTAAAGATTCCTCCAACGGTGTCTCACTTAGTGAGGACGAGGTAATCATGTTTGGGAGGATGCCAATTATTTTATTTTTAATGGAATCAATTTTATTTATGAAGAATTCCATAAAATCATTACTGCTAAGAGCTAAGGGAATGGATGGATCAACGGAGCTATGACTCTGTGTAAGTTTGGCAACTGTAGTGAAGAGAAATCTAGGATTATTTTTGTTCTTCTCAATTAATGATGAAAAATATGCTGCTCTAACTCTGCGAAGGGTCTTGTTATACAACAATAGACTGTCCCTCCAGATTAGGTAGGATTCCTCTTGGTGTGTAGAGCGCCATTTTCTCTCCAATTTCCTAACATTGTGCTTCAAGGAACGCAGCTCTGAATTAAACCAGGGAGCCAGCTTCCTGTGAATAATCACCTTCTTTTTCAAGGGAGCTACATTGTCTAATGCAGAACGCAATGACGAAGTCATACCGTTAACAAAGACATCTATTTGTGAATGGGAAGAAACAACATTGCTGCCATCTACAGGGCATTTCTGCAATACTGAAGATATTAAAAGGGGGACAGACTCTTTAAAGTTTGATGCAGCATTGTCCGATATAGATCTACTATAATGGAACCCTCTTTTGGGGGTGGAGAACTCAGTTAGATTAAACTCAAATGTTATTAAAAAATGATCAGATAGGACAGGGTTGTGAGGAAATACTGTTAATTCTTCACAATCAATGCCATATGTCAGCACAAGGTCTAAAGTATGGAGCCAAGAGTGCGTCGGTTTATGCACATTTTGAGCAAAACCAATTGAATCTAGGATAGTTTTAAAGGCAGAATGTTGGCACATTCTGTGTCAACATGAATGTTAAAATCACCCACTATAATAACCTTGTCAGTGTTTATCACCAAATCAGATAAGAAGTCTGACAGCTGATCCAAAAACTGAGTGTAAGGGCCCGGTGGACGATACAAAACAACAAACAGAAGAGGTTTTATTGCTTTGCAATTTGGATAAGGGAAACTGAGGGTTAAATGTTCAAAAGAACTGTACTTATTAATTGGCCTGGGACTAATTAATAAATCAGACTGAAAGATAGTTGCCACTCCTCCTCCTCTTCCCACAGATCTAGGAATGTGGAAATTTGAATAATTGGAGTTGACTCATTTATACTAACGTAGTCCTCTTTAGCCAGGTTTCTGTGAGACAAAATAAATCAATCTGATTATTAGAAATCAATTCATTAACTAACAAAGTCTTTGGAGGGAGAGACCTTATATTTAATAGACCACATTTAATTATTTTATTTTTTGATTCAAGGTAACCCGTATTGATTTTTATTAGATTTTTATGATTTGTTCCTTTTAGTACAGTTTTTGATCTGTTAAGTTTTGGCCGTTGGAAAGACACCGTCTCAATAGGGTAATGGGTGGGTAACAGTACAGAAGCTGCAGAGAGGTGTGTTAAACTACGGCTCTGCTTCCTGGTCTGGACCCTGGGTTGTCAGCATTTAGGAGAACTAATAAATCCAGCCAGATTCCTAGAAAGAAGAGCTGCACCATCCAAAATAGGATGGATGCCGTCTCTCCGGATCAGACCAGGTTTTTCCCAGAAAGTTCGCCAGTTATCAATGTAGCCCACGTCATTTTCAGGACACCACCTAGACAACCAGCGGTTGAATGATGACATGCGGCTAAACATGTCATCACTGGTCAGATCAGGCAGGGGACCAGAGAAAATTACCGAGTCCGACATTGTTTTAGCAAACTCACACACCGAAGCAACACCAACTTTAGTGACCTCCGATCGGCGTGACCGGGTGTCATTACCGCCAGCGTGAATAACAATCTTACTGTATTTACGCTTATTTAGCCAGCATTTTCAAGTAAGATTCTATGTCGCCCGTTCTGGCCCCTGGCAGGCATTTAACTATGGTCCCTGGTGTCTCTAGTGCCACGTTTCTGACTATAGAGCTCCCAATCACCAGAGTCGGCTTCTCAGCGGGTGTGTCGCTGAGTGGGGAAAATTTGTTAGAAACGCAGACGGGTTGGTGGTGACCTGGGGGCTGGAATCTAGAGCTATGCTTCCTACGAACCGTCACCCAGCCGGCCTGGTTACCCGGCTGCACGGGTGCTGCTTCTGGAAGACCACTAAGTGAAGTAACGCTAGGTCTATGTGGCTCCGTGCTAGCAAAGGGGTGGCTATCAGCTGGTTTTTCAACAGCACGGAGCCGAGTCTCCAATTCTGACACCCTCGCCTCCAAAGCTACAAAAATACTACATTTATTACAAGTACCATTATCACTAAAGGAGGCAGAGGAATAAGTAAACATCTGACACAGAGAGCAGGAGATAGGGGGAGACGTAGACAGAGACGGAGAAGCGGAGGAGAGAGTAAGGGGGGAAGCCATTATGGAGCTAAAGCTAGGCTACGCTAAAGCTAGGCTAGCGCCCTTTTACCACGCCACAAAGCAAAGCGTGTGAAACACGAGGAGTTCCCAAGCGCGATGTGCAGCAACAGAGAATGTTTTAAAAGTGCTTATGTGTTAGAAACAGATGTTACAGCAAAGAGATTAAAGATAAGAACGAGAGAGTCTGGAGCAACAGACCGCAAATTCACACCGCAAATTCACTCCGTGACAACAGGAAGTGACACAATACGCCTTACCGCAAACAGGAAGTTCTGCTTCCAAAGCACAGCTGATTCAGCACCAAGGTGTTAGTTGTTTCTACCTGTAATACTTTATCGGTTTGCTGGCTGATCTTTTCATATCTCTCTTTGCAGGTGAAGAAGCAGACTCAGAGGATGTTATATTGTTCCCTCTCTTTTCTCTCTTCTTTCCCATTCACCCTTTTTCCTTTTTAACATTTTGTCTCATTTGTTTCTCTCCTTTTTTCCTCTTCTTCATATTTCTGTGTCCATTTAACATGAAATAGTCCCAGCATAAATTCTTATAAAGCTTCTTGGATATAAAGTGGAGCAGTATGGCGAAAACAGTAAGGCTACATTTTTGAAAGTAAAATATTTTGGGCTCCTTTTGGCATTAAGACAATTCATATTGCCACATTGCCAGACAGGACACAAAAAAAGTGGCCGCTCGGCATTATCTGTCATGATTTGTGTTGAACCCGGACAGAGCACGCACACACAGAGCTAAAATTGAGAGTTTATTGAAAGGTAGAAGGATAATGGCAGGTGAAACCAGAGAGGCAGGACTGGACTGGAGCAGCGGTGTAGATGTGTGCAGGAGCTGGCAAGCAGGACCAGAGTCACGGCAGAGTGAGTACTTGGAGGCCAGAGCAACAGCAGGATCCGCAGCACGGCAGAGTGAAGACTTGCAGGTCAGAGTAACAGCAGAACCAGCAGCTCGGCAGGGTGAATACTTGCAGGCCAGAGTCACAGCAGGATCAGTAGCACAACAGGATGAATACTTGCAGGCCAGAGTCACAGCAGGATCAGTAGCACAACAGGGTGAGATACTTGCAGGCCAGAGTCACAGCAGGATCAATAGCACAGCAGGGTGAATACTTGCTGGCCAGAGTAACAGGAGAACCAGCAGCTCGGCAGGGTGAATAATTACAGGCCAGAGTCACAGCAGGATCAGTAGCACCGCAGGGTGAATACTCGCAGGCCAGAACCACAGCAGGATAGCAGCTCGGCTGGGTGAATACTTGCAGGCCAGAACCACAGCAGGATTAGCAGCACGGCTGGGTGAATACTTGCAGGCCATAACCACAGCAGGATTAGCAGCACGGCTGGGTGAATACTTGCAGGCTAGAACTAATCCTGAATTGCCTGAATTTAATTGGCTGTCTGTATATAAAGGGCCCTCCCTCACCTGGCAGATATTTTTTCCTTCCGGTTCAGACCTCGGTGTTTGCTGGTGCTGCACGCCAGCCGCATACTAATGCACACATGAATGATGCACTTAACAACACTAATCTTTGATCGATCCTTCTTGTGGTAAGAAGCTTCTCACCCCCTTAATGTCTGTTAGCCTAGCTTTAGCTTAGCTTTACCTGTGTACCCAGGTGGCCCATACAAACTGCCTGATTCCCCTCCCTGCTGGAGGCACTACATAGAGCTCAGTGGTAAGTGAAAAGCTCATTCTTTGCATACAAAGATGCTATTTCTGACATGTGTGTTTGATTTACGCTGCTGTTTGTCCTTGGCCGGCTGTTTGCCTGTCTGTTGTTCCTGGCTGGCGGTCCGCCTGCTACCTTGGTTATCTGTCGTCGGTTGCCTACCCGTCGCTCTGGTTATCGGCTTCGTGCCCACCATCCTGGTCGGCGTAAAGCTGGCTCCTGGCCCTCGTCCAGTGTGGCTGATTTGGGCTGGTTTGCAACCAGCTCGTACTGATCCTTCTGGTGCCGATCTGGGCGGCGTCTGCTGCGGCGTGGCGGTTCGCCCCTTGACGGATTCTTGATTGGAACTGTTGCTGCTTGAGTTGTTGTGGACTGAACTGTATAATTATGAAATGTATGTAATTTGAAAGCCTCCTTTATTTTGACAGGAATGGCCAGCTCGTGGTGTTGGTGGTGGACTTTCCGGGTGGTGGTACTCTTTCTGGTTTGGTGCACGATTTTCTTTTATTCTTGTTTGCTGTGTTTCTTTTGCAGGTCACTACCCTGATTTGCACTGCCATCTTTGAGTTGAGCCAAACTGTTATTTAAATGTGTGAGTGGTTTTAAAGTAGTATGTTTTCTCAAATAGAATGAAGACAATTGTGCAATAAATAAAATTATAGAATTGGGTGAGATTGTCTCAAGCCTCATCTGTAGCAGGCCTGTGTGCTTTAAAGGTAACTTGAAGTAGAATTATTCCAACCTTATATTTATTAAATTAGTGGTCTTAAATTCAAATTGCCCATTTGGATCACACTGGTACCGCCACACTACTTAACATGTGCAAAGCTAACCTTTATACCAGGTGTAAAGCAATTTGCATCTCTAAAATGAGCTGAACCGCAGGGGCAAACTTCTTTGCGTGCATGCCTTTATGAATATGCAGATCATATGGTGACCACCAAACTGCGCAGATTTATAGAAGGAAGATATGCAAATGTAAATACTTACCACCTGCAAACCTGAAAATGATGATGCTGTTTTTGTATCTAATTTAGTACCTTTGATTGGCATTAATACAGCGGGAGGCATACAATCTTCATACAACTAAACCAAAGCAAAAATGCTGTGACCAATCTTAAGTATTGTGGTATGCTTATAAATAAAGAAAACAGAATATTAACTGAAAAAGAACAACAACCAGACTATAAAGAATGTAAAATCCTGGGACAAAACAAATTTACCATGTTGGATTGAAGTGATACTTCCTTCTGTAGTCTTGGAAGGAGGAACGGCTTATCCAGCTCTTTCTTGTGCTCGTTTGATAATTTTACCAGTTAAAGTTATTTAATATACTCTGTTTTTATAGTTACTCTTACATTGTCTGCCCTCATAACAGGATCACTTCAGACAAAAGGACTGTGGGATTTTTTATTTCTACTTCTTGCCCTATTTTTACTTCCAAGATGAACAAAAGCAAGGTCAACGCTGGCAGTATTATACAAAGACTTCAATCAATAGAACAGAGGGTTTCTCAGCTGGAGATAAATATTGAGATCAACACAGGCCTTGGAAATGAAACAACTCTATGTCACGATTTCACAGGATCACTCTAGTGTAAGGACAATTATGGACAGCAAAGTTCACAGGTAAGACGTTTATTGTGACAGAGGCAATGAACTGAAGGTCGTTTGGTTTGCAGGAGGTGGGACTGGTACTAGATGTGCACTAGAAGAGAGGTAAGTCGTTAATGGTTGAATGGAGCTGATTATTGCAGAAGGTCGAGTTAGAGCAGCTTACTTAGATGAAGAAGAGGATGTTCCGGGATGGAGTAAATGCATCTGCAACAGAGCTTGGCTGCTTATTGGTTTGCCAAAACTGGTGCTTTGATCTGCCCTTTTCAGGATAGGTGGGTGTGGAACATTGAAGGGTGGACAGGCAGGTGGATGTGAGTCAGGTGGAGCAGCAAGGAGGCTGAGAACTAGATGCTGAGAGGGAACAACTGAACGGAGGGATCAGCTTGGAAGCTGGAGCTAAGGATCCAAGAACTCCTTCAGGAAGGCTAGGTCTGTGAGGAAGAGAGAACACAAAATGTCTCAGGAAATCCACTCCTCTAAATACTGCTCCTTAACAAGCACTGATGGGCACCAGCTGAGCGCAGCAACACAACATAATCTCGTGGATGCAACACTCTACCAATGTCTAAAAACAACCAACAGCCTTTGAGCACCTCAGCAAGCAGCTCACCCAACTGGAACTATCTTGGACTCAAGACGAAAAATAAATCTCATAATTTGGACCTGACTAAATGTCTACCGGGACGGGCCCTTCACCTAGATGATACAATGTGGCCAGCATTGAGCCAAGACATCCCCTTGTCAATACCAGCACCAAAGCACAAACAAGAAGCAGCTGGAGCCAACATGATTCCATCTTCCTTAACTCCGGTACCAACGACTAATCAGCCAGTTCAAGCCATAACACTACCCGTTATGTCTCCAACTACAAACCCACTAAACTTCGCTGGAATTCCTCTGAAAAACAGGTTTTCTGCTCTTCAGCAGGAGTCTATGACAGACACCTCTCCTCCAAACATGAACAAGACGTTTGAGACAAGACCAACACAACCACCTCCTAAAGTGACCCAGAAACCAAAATCTATGCCAAACGTTGTTATTGTCAAGGATGTCACAGTTAATCAATCACCTCTGCAGTACTTAGAAAAGAAAGATACCATATTTTTTGGACTATAAGGCGCACCGTGAATTTACGTGTCTGTGTGTCTTTGTCCACATATAAGATGCACCGGATTATAAGGTGCATTATAATTTTAAAAAAGTTTAGCGCAACAACAGCTATCTACCCAGTCCTTCTGCTGTCCCATCATAGTAGAGTTTTGCTGAATGCACCTTCCATGCCCCCCGTCGGTGTTGCAGTTCAGACAGGCAAGCCGACCTCCAGGCAGAGATTCTGTGCTTACCAAAATCAGAGACATCCCCAGTTTTCATTAGGGAAATTAGATCTGGTCACCTTAAGGAGGAAGTACACTGGCCGCATAACGTAAGCGGTGCGGCTTACGGGTGTTTTTAAAAGCGTACATTTACAACAGATGCTGCAAAGTATGCTCCACAACTGCGTGATTCTGCAGAGACAATAACTTTCGTCAAGGGTAAGTAATAAAAGAAAGACAAATTATGAGAAATATATGGGTATGGCATTAAAATATCAGTAAAATGTTTTGATCACCTAAAAGTCTGTGTCTTGACCATATCTGATTAAAATCACATCATCCATTGCGCTTTACTTTTGACGACTCTTATTTTGGGATACTTCCTGAAATGAACAGGATTTTTTACCACTTATTCCCTGCCAAACAGGAGTGTATAAGCATCTGAAATTAGAACTTCAATCTAATTTAGCCTTCGTTTTAGCGTTGTGCTTCTGGTGTACATTTATTGACTGATTAAAATGAAAAACTAACCTAAGCGTAGGACGCGCGTATGCTGCTTTGCTGCATTTTGCAACGCGTCCGGTGTGTTTCCTCCTTAACACTGCTCTCTGCTGAGAGGGAGGACAGAGTAGTTGGATGACGCTGCCCTGTTTCTAACATAAGGCCAAAACAGAAGAAAAAAAAAACATCATTAACCACTGATCAGTTGAAAATTGAGAATGTTATCATATATATTGGACCTAATGACCTGGCCAAGCAAAAATCAAAAATTCTGAAAAATGACTTTACTCATCTTCTAAGCACAGTCAGAAGTCTGAAAATTAAGATGTTTATCAGTGGACCAATACCACAAGCTGAAGGTGGTGATGAAAATCACAGCACACTGTTTCTGATTAATAAATGACTTATTAAACAATGTTCTGCCAGCTCCGTGAACGTTATTGACAATCATAAGATTTCTGGGAGCGCTATCATCTTTTCAGACACAATGGAGTCGGCATAAATCAACATGGGAAAAAAAAATTCACTACCAATATTTTCAGTGCTGTTAACAACAGGTCATTTCTCCAAACACAGGATGACGTATATAATGATGCACACTGTTCCAAAAGAAACCGTTAAGTGGCTGTCTCCCAGAACTCCAGCTCAAAATGGAGCTGAGAGAGTAGGGAGTCCCCTCTCCCGCCCTCCTCGGCTCCCCCCTCCACCCGACCAACACCAACAGGGTACTTATTGAAGGACGTATCTCTTCAAGGCCAGGGCAGTTCAGAAGTTTCAACACCTGGGATGATGTTTCTCAATTTTAATGAGAAAATGGACCACTGGGCGTGCTCGTGGCGCAGCGGGTAGCGCAAGCCATATATAGAGGCCTTTAGTCCGGGTTCGAATCTGAACCGTGGTCCTTTGCCGCATGTCTCTCCCCCTCTTCCACCCCCTTCCTGTCAGCCTACTGTCATAAAAAGCGAGCTACTAGAGCAATGAAAAATCCCTAAAAAAAAATAATAAAATGGACCACCATGTATATCTAGGTACTTCCCTTATGAGTGTTCAGAAAGCATTCTATACTCCAAAAGGACCACCAGGGTCAGATTTCACAGGACTACTTCCACTCTGCATATCTGAAGTCTAAAATAGGGAACCAAACATTAACGTTACACCTATGTTCCTCCAGAATGGGTCTGGCCCCTCCACAGTACGATACAGTAGAATACCTCTGGTGATGGGTAGATGAGGCGTCATGAAGCCTTTCGACACATTGCCAAATTGTATTGATACTGTGTCAATATTCAGTGACACAGCTGTTGGTGTTCACACAACAGCTGTGTATTCATTGACACAGCTGTTGTGTCACTGACTACTGACACCTGCCGGATTGATGACCTAATATACACAATAATACAATTTAAGTCATTGTATGTTGCATTGTATCATTTCATATTTTCTTTCAAATTTCAAATACCTGATATTTTTAGATACAGTCAAATAATGTAAACCTATATCATAACATAATAACCTCTAAGTAAATATGTTGTGAATGAGAATGCTTGTGGACTGGCATTTTTTTAATAATTTTTTTTTTCAAAATAATAAGTTTTTACAATGTTTTGAAATTGAGTCTGTTACGCTTTTTTGATTCCACTGCTCCAGCTGTAGAAAACAGCCGCTCACATGGCACAGATGAGGCTGGAGTGCAGAGAAATTGTAATGTGTTGTGACATTACCGCCAGGATCATCAAAATAATTGATCTCGGATTGGATTCTGAACAGTGGAAGAGGGTCACAAAGGAATTCCACTCTGCCCGTAACAGGAGACCCCCATGTTTGGACGGCCCTTTTTCCCAGCAGGAGGTCAGCTGTGACCACTCCTGCTGAGATAAAACCTTTCTCCCACAGACAAAGACTCTCTGTTCTCTTCAACTCTTCTCCTGACTCCAAGCTGCTGAGACACACACCTCAAAACCCTCTGAGGACCAGCACTCAAGAAGAGGGGGGGGCTCCTTTCTTCGCAGCCATGTGACGGAAGGCCCTGTAGGAGCCATACACAGGCCTGAAAGACCTGTGTATGTCTGGACCATGAGGCCTGGTCAGGCCTCACCGACACACCAGCCAGCAGCTGAGGGAGATTCCCGGAGCAGCCACGCTTGATCCAGGGTCTGCTAGACCCGACTGCCTGCTTCAGCAGAGGACCTGACTGAATCCGGACGAACATGTCCGGGCAAATACAGAGCAAAGTTGCTGTCTTAACCCACAATCAGATGCAGGAGCAAACATCCCTGCATGCGAAACAGCTCTGTGTATTTTTCCTCAGCTGAAGGCTGGATGCTGAGGAAAACCCCTGCTCATCGGACCGCATCCCGGTCAAAGAACCAGGCCTCCAACCCAGGCCACGCCGTTAGCCACATGCTGCTGCAAGGCTAACGCTAGCCTGCCAAGAGCCAAGCGCTAGCCCGCTAGCGCTAGTCAACAACTTCCCTCCTTCAACGTTCTTCCCGTGAATGGCCAAAACTGGACCGAACTGACACAAAACAAAGGACAGAGGTTTGGGCAGCGGTCTGAGGGTGAAGTTAAAAAGGTTTATCGGGAAATGTTTGTAAACCGTGGTGTTTAGAACAAAGGGCTAACCGGTAGGTCGGGCTAGCTAACAGGATATTAGCCTTGCTAACATCCGGTTTCGGACCCCTAAAAAAAAGAGTCCGTTTTAAAGCGTAAAGCGTAACTGCTCTGCTCTGCCATCCTCCGATGGTGTTATAAGCCTTATTCCCGCATCAATATGGTATATTAATGCCGTTTTCCAAGGCAATTTTGGTAACTTTATGTGTAACCTCTTAGCCACTGAGTTGCCACAGCGACCCCAGACGCCCGGAGGGAGAATCGCTTTAACAAACTCGGTCGTAAGGGTTTAAAGGTAAACTATGCAACCGGGGTTGATTTTCCAGCGAGGCTCCCCCCAGAGGGCGAAAGTAAAAGTGCACTGTCGTAAAGATGCTCAGCTGTTCTAGGGTCCGTTCTTCGTACGTCGCTAACTCAGTTAGCAGGATTTCATTGTTGACGATTTGGCATGATCTTGGATCGTTTGGTTCTTCGAAAGACATCCTGCACTTGTTGTCATAGCAACATGTGCGCCAGTTTAAGCCTGCTCGAGAGCAGGCTTATTTCATGTAAACAAGATTAGATCACGGCTGTATAAGCGGAGGAGATAGGGAAGTCTGCCGTAGCCATGTCCATTTTTACGACTGCAACCTGTTGCGGAAGGTGCAAGAATAATTTGCAGAGTTTTTCGAATTAATCGCGTATTGCGCAATAGACAGGATCCTTGAGCGCAGCGCGACAGTGTAATTGTAGAGATTTTTCTTGGTGGCTGTTATAAACAGACAAACACATAATTTAACAGTGGCTTTTAAAGAGGAAAAGGTGGTGTTGGAGCCATAAATCTAAAATATTTAAGTTATTTGTATGATGGTTTGCTTTTTATTTTTATCCTATCCAGTAAGAAGATTTGTTCGGGCCATTTTATTGTGAAGTTTAGTTTACTTTGAAAGGCTTGCTTCCTGTCGAGCCGTATATTGTATCAGAAAAAACTATGGATGGATTATCTAGCCACGGAGCAATACAGTTTTACCGTGTAAACTGTGGATGACTTGGAAAAGGAAAATGTTCATTTTTTATGGATAAAGATTTTCTTTTTGTTAAAATTCCCAGTTTGCACATGTCCTTTACTTCCCGTGTCTAAGGAATGACACTGAAATTTGGATCTCTTGACATAACAAGTGCCTTTTTAAAATAAAGTATAATATTAAAGGCTACCATTTTGTAGAATATTCTTGTATTTAACTTTTACTTGTCCCCATGTTCTAGTGGGTCCCGTGGAGGCTCTGACATAAAAGAACAAAGTAAATATGAGATTATTAAAATGCAAAAATTCATACTGTAGAAAGTGATAGAAACATCTACCATGGACAGTATTTACACATTAATTTGTCTGCTACTTTTTGCCAGCCCTCTCTCCTGGCTTTAACAGATTTTGAGGTGTTTTATTTAATGACTCAAATTCGGCATAACCTTCCATTAAAAGCTCTTGTTCTGCTTGAGAGAAAAACTGTGGGCGTTCTTTGGCCATACTGAACAGCCAATAGCAGCGTTGCTGATCAATTTTTCTACTATCGATACATTTCCCCTTCTAAACAAACGCATGAACGCGCCGTTGTCTCAGATAACTCAATCCAGCCATACTGATCGTAAACAACAGGTGTGTTCGAAGAACCCAATTAGCCGGATCATGATTAGCCGGATGAAATCATCTTGGATGTGTCATTTGATCTTGGATGTTTTAAGCAACGTACGAAGAACGGACCCCTGGTTTCTCCGTCAAGACAGGCGCGGTTGTTTTGAGCTTAGCAGACAGGCGAACGCAACGAAAAGTGGAAAAAACGGCAGTACAAACAATGACTAACACAGTGAAGGTATGAACATCAAGCTTCCCGCAGCGCTATCTTGGCGAGGCGGCCGCGGCGGCCGCCTCGCCAAGCCGCCGCCTCGCCAAGCCGCCGCTGCCGCCGCCGCTGCCGCCGCCGCTGCCGCCGCCGCTGCCGCCGCCGCTGCCGCCGCCTCGCCAGTTTTATTATTATTATTATTATTTTTTTATTTTTTTTTTTTTATGTTGGCGAGACGCTACCGCCGCCGCCTAGCCAAGCCGCAGCCGCCGCCTCGCCTCGCCAAGCCGCAGCCGCGGCCGCCACCTCGCCGCGGCCGGCTTGGCGAGGCGGCGGCTGCGGCTTGGCTAGGCGGCGGCGGTAGCGTCTCGCCAACATAAAAAAAAAACAACAAATAATAATAATTAATAAAACTCGATATGCTTGCATGTTTATTTGACGTTAACACGCGGTTCTTTGTTGTTGCTTTCGCGCGTGCATATAGTGAATGGCAGGGCAAAAACACATGGAGTTCTCGCCGTAAAGCGAGACTTCTGTGTGTGCGAGCCGAGGGCTCTTGCATTGCAAGTGCGGTATTTCCCCCACAGACCCCCAGGGCGGCCGAGAAAACCTTTGTTCGACCTGAAATGACTCATTTAATCATCCAAAACGGTATGGAACACATTAATTAACTGAAAAATGTTGCATAGTATGCCTTTAAATGATTTTACAGGACAAACAGTCCTCAGAATATTATTTCAACAAATAATATTTTGTTTAACTTGGGCTTTGCATTGTGAATGGATTGAAATACATGGCAGATGTTTTAACTCCACTCCATGCTTTTGAAATCAGATCTGTAGTGAACAGGGATTCACTGAATTAATCTGATTATGATCAACCACTTTTGTTTGTCTTTTGTTTGTTTTTGCATGTAAATAGTTCCTTAGCTTAGCTTCTTTTTATCTTCATTTTGCTTAATAGTTTAGTTAAGTTTCACTAGCCTAGTAGAGAGGATTTATTAATCGAAATATTGTGTTAATTCAGGTAAACAGCATTACATAGTGATGTTCTCTGGATGTTCATTTTATTTCTGTTATTAAATTCTTGGACTTGAAAAGAAGTTGTCACTCTTTATTCTATGTGTGTGCAGGTTTTGCTGTTAAAAGATCGCTAGTGCTCGAATCCATCCCTTTCAACCATTGTCTTGATATCAGCTTAAGAGCTGATCATCACCAGACAATACTTAACAGACAGAGAGTTATTTATGAAACATTAAATAACTTTAAACAGTGTATAATTGCACAACAAATGAAAGGCGAAAGAGGGTTTGGATAGATTGTCTTTGGGTTTTTCCAGTATATCATAGGATCCTGGGACCTAGCAATATTGCCCTATGCCAAGTATCTGTGCACCTCATGGATAGCATCAGCTGTGGCACTTTTGGTCTGCCTGCCCACTTGGATGTCAAGATGCTGCCAAAGGTTATCTAAAAATAACAAATTGGCATTTTAGTACATGATTTACAAACAACAAACAAAGAATGCTGAATAACATGCCTGAAGTGGGGGCTGACAGCTCTTGTGAAGATGGTCCTGGCTGGGGCTCTTTTGTGTTTCCGATTACAGATGCATTTTCTGAACGCAGTCTGCTGATGGCCTCACTGCACTTGGAGGAACTGCGAGACCCGCCCGAGTGATTGAAATCTGGGGTCTAGAAGTGTTGCCATTAACACACTTAATGACTCCAGATTGGAAGCAGTGTCTGTGGCTCAATGCTTCAGGTGTTCATGTAGGTGTATTGGTGCCTCTCTGTGCAAGGTTGAAGCATTACGCTCTACTGCAATATAGAGCATTTTCATCATTGGGATGACCTTTGACCCCAACACTCGCCTCTCTTCAAACAACTCCACTGTAGCTTGATGGAAAGGAGCAAGCAGAAGAAGTCTTTCTCCTATGATAGTATACTCATTAGCTGTAAGCGAAGTCCAATCTGTTTTTAGAGAGGCCAGAGATACCAACACTGCTTCCTTCTCGTCGTGTAGTCTTGACAGCATTTCATATGTGCTGTTCCAGCATGTTGTCACCTCATTGATAAGTTTCAAGGTTGGTAGTCCAATCTGTTGCTGCACTTGAGCAAACTTCTCCTTGGCTGTAGTGCTTGATCTGAAGTATGTGACACTGTGCCTGGCTTTGTGTCTCATGGATGTAAGAGTGGGGATCTGATCACATGATTTTCTAACTAATAAATTGAGACTATGTGCAATGGAAACTGTGTGCCGAATTTGGAGCTGTCACATGAAATCATGTTTGGTGCTGCGTCAGTCACAAGACACTTTACTTTATTGGTTATGGCCCAGTCCTCCATCATGGCCCTTTTTACTTGGGCCAAATTGTCAGCAGTGTGACTTTGTGGAAAGCATTGCACACCCAACACAGATGTACACAGCTGTAAATTTTCATTAATGTAGTGACAGGTAAGAGCCAAGTAAGCCTCCATTTTTACAAATGTACACATGTCAGCTGTTATACTCACTGCCACAGCTTGCTGTACTTCCATTTTCACCCATTCCCATTCCTCCTTGTACTTTTTGGCCAACATTTGTTTGATGATCTGCAAACCACATCAAGTCAAACCAAAAGCAAATCAATATATTTAAATTAAAGATGAAATAAATAGGATAAATAAACTGCTACTTTAGACAATTTCCACACAAACCTTTCTGGTTGACAAATTATATGAGAGCTGAGGGACCTGAACCAGTTCCCTGATCCCCCATTCTCCACAATGCTGAGGGGCTGGGCCTTCAGAATGAAATTCAGCAGAGGGTCATCCAGGATCTGTTTCTTGGAAGCTCGATAGTTAAAAATGAGATAAAGAATAAATTAATAGGAATTATGAGTAAAGCAACATTGAGTAAGTTGTAAAATGGCTGTATACCTGAGTTTATCATGGGTGTATATGGGACTTCATTTTCATGCTTGGCCCTATACTGTCTCAGCATTGAGGAGTTGCTTTTGTTTAAACAAGAAAGTTCTGTCGAACAAATGTGACATTTAACCTGCAGAAAATAATCCGAACCTTGCCCTGGGTCTTTCTGCATGGAGTTTGCATGTTCTTCCTGTGCATGCGTGGGTTCTCTCCAGGTACTCCGGCTTCCTCCCACAGTCCAAAAACATGACTGTTAGGTTAATTGGCTTCTCTTAATTCTCCTTAGGTGTGAGTGTGTGCGAGAATGATTGTTTGTCCTGTTTGTCTCTGTTTTGCCCTGCGATGGACTGGCAACCTCGCCCAGTGAACGCTGGAGATAGGCACCAGCACCCCTCGCGACCCCAATAGGGATAAGCGTGTTGGAAAATGGATGGATAAAATAAGAGTCATTTTAAAAAGGAATTTCAATTCAGATAGATCAAGTGGAACAGTAAATTGAAACAAATACCTTATTTTCCGATATGAGATCAAAATGGTCACACACGGCGCACATGGTGGCCTAGTGGTTAGAGCAGTGCGCTTGCACTCTGAGAAGGTTGCAAGTACCCGGTTCGATCCCCACAGCCTGCACTCTGGGTCCCTGAGCAAGACCCTTAACCCCCAATTGCTCCCCAGGCGCCGCACAGTGGCATCCCACTGCTCCCTAAGGGGATGGGTTAAGATGCAGAAGTGAATTTCTTCATTGTGAGATCAAAAAAGTTCTATTATATTATATTATTATGAATTTGATGAACCACTAAAGATCAAAGATTCTTTTGGCAGATGCATCCCGTTGACAGATACCCTTCCTTAAAAACACAGTTTGGCACGTCACAGTTCCTTTATCGGTCACGTGACTTTCTGATAGTGATACGCGCATCGACACGGGTTTTGCTCTATGAGCTCAACGCATGCGCCAATGCATCGGTGTTGCCAGACCCATCACAACTCTCCAGACCACAAAAAGAAAACTAACAGAAACCAGCAAAATTTAATCCAATGGCCTATATTCAAATCTTAGAATAATCCCCTTGTCTAAAGCAAACTCAGACTGAAAAGTGACTACCACCAAGTCACTAAGACTGGCTCTGATAAGTATAATGTCATTATCAGCAAAAGGACTTCTGGTTCATGACTTCATTACTGAACAAAATATTGATATGTTCTTAACTGAAACATGGTTGGATGACAAAAACAAATCACCTGTACTAATTGAATCAGCACCCCCTAACTACAATGTTTTAAGTGAAAATAGAAAACAAGAAGGGTGGAGGAGTTGCTCTGACACTATTTACAAAACTCCAAAATATGAAAAACAAATCGTGGGAGATTTTAAGATCCATGTTGAAAAGCCAAAAGGCAGAGATGCAAAAAAGCTGCGATATACTTGATAACTTTGGTTTCAAACAAGCAACGCACCATCAAAGACACATTCTGTACTGGATTATCATTTAGGGTACAAATATTTCCAAGGTCTCTGTAATTGATGTCACCCTGTTGGATCATTTCTCTGTTATCTTTGAAAGTACAATCTCCGTCGATTCACACAGCAAAACAGATATTGTAACAAAATGTTCTTTTACTAATCAAATCTACTCCTTCACCTCATTTTAATGCTATAACACCATAGATGAGTTAGTAGATGATTTTATTCTAAGATTTCAGACATTATCGATTCCATTGCTCCCATTAAAGTGGAGGTTGTCTCTGGGTGGGAGAAATCTCCATGGAGAAATGCCCCATTAGTGAGATGTGAAAGACAACTTTAGGGCTGAATGGAGCAAAACTCGACTTCACTTTTATTATGAAATCTAGAGAGAAAAGCTGCAAAGCTACCACTCATCACTAAAACATGCAAGAAAAAAGTTATTTGTGGGAAACATAAATGAAAACTACAAACTCAGTGGTTTAAGCACAGTCATGTTGCATTAAATTCTTATGGAGCTACCTTGGTTTCCAGTATTTTAGTTCAAGTGGCTGTTGTGAGGAGTTGGTGGAGGTAAATCCAGCTGTTTGGAGGCTGTGACTCTGACGGTACAGCTCCTTCCTGGACTATACTTTGTTAGAAGGGGGTCGGGGAGGAGCTGACAGCTGAAAAAGTTAGCTTTTATGATTAATATGTGATCTTTTAAATTTGGTTTTCAAAAAAATTTCCTTTTTATATTTTTGTTTGTGGCACTTTGAGACACTTAAAGTGTACTATAAATAATATTCATAATTATTATCAATGTTATTCACTCCATCCATTTTCTATACCTACTTATCCATGCAGGGTTGTGGGGGGTTGGTGCCCATCTCCAGTGTTTTATGGGTTAATAGTCATCTTTATTACCTACGACCTGAGGGAAGGTGTAGAAGCTATCAGCTCTCGCATTTAACATTGGTGGAATAATTTTCTGTTTTGTCGTTACACAGTATTTGCAGCACTTTTGCTCATGCCCATTTATTACACCCACAATTGTTTTCTGCCCATACAATCTAGTGCTGCTGATTTGGATTCTTTGACGATCAGGCCCCAAGAGTCAGGGTGGGAGTAAAAATTAAGATAAGCATGTAACCTTTCTCATAAAAAGCAGGTATGACATGCCCAGTTATAGAATTTTATTTGGGAGAAATATGCCTCCCCTGTGTGTGGGCAGCTGTAAAATTCTAATTCTTTTATTTATATATTTTTTCAAGATTTTACATCCCACACAACAAAATTGCCGTCGAAATGAGCACAAAACACAAACTTGCACAAAAATGGTACAGCGCAGTCAAAGGCAGTCAAATTTTTATTCAGTTTCTTACCGTGCCGAATTAATTTTGAAAAAGCTCTTTCTACATCATGAGATACTTCCAGGGTTATCCATGAATGTAATATAATTACTCTTATATGTATATGACAGGTGAAGGAGAATGTTCTTTTATTTAGGCTTATATTCCTAATTACACGATAAACACAGATTGTGCTATCGATCCATTTTTTTTTTGTTAGAAATTAAGAAAAGTTTAGTATTATTTAAGATCTGGTAAAAACGTTAACCCAAGATATGTCAAACCACAAGAGGACCATGTATCATCAGACTTCAGCTTTGTCCTAGACCATGTGTACATATGAAAAATCTCTCCTTCTTATCCGATATCTATCTCCCAATTGAATGGCAACCAATCCATTTCAGTTGGTTTCTTCTCTAGCCTGGAATCTCATTGACCTATAACATAAGCCATCCTACCCATAATCCAAGATGTCAGTCTCTCCTCCACCCAAGCAAGGTGGCAAGTTTAAGAACCTCACATCTCTCTCCATGAAATATTTGCACAATGTAATTTCAGCTGGACCTCAGAGATTGCTTTACATAAACCAAGCCCCAGTGTATTTTTCGAAGGACAGGTGTTCCTGGACTTATGCACAGCACAGCCTGATGTAGCTGTTCACATAAGAGAATGCTTTAGTAAATCCACCCTAATATCAGAACTCAAGTCTGTGTGTGTGTTCTTTTACTTGCAGCTGAGCGAGAACATTTATTGCTAATTTTCCTAGTAAAGTGAGGACTATGATGTAAAATGAGCATTGAAAAAATGTTGTCTCTTTTTCTGGGCGGGAGGTTAGGGTTAGGTCTAAAGTGTCAGATAGATATAGGTTACAGTTATTCACAGTTAGAGGTATTCACGTCCAAAGGTTAGGGTTAGGGCCAGGGCCAGGGCCAGGATTAGGCCATAGAAAGGCTTGAAGATAAATGGAAGTCTATGGAAGAAAAGTTATGATCCTCACTGTGTACTTTAAACAAGTGTGTGTGTGTGTGTGTGTGTGTGTGTGTGTGTGTGTGTGTGTGTGTGTGTGTGTGTGTGTGTGTGTGTGTGTGTGTGTGTGTGTGTGTGTAGCAGGGTTGGAGTGGATTGGGGGAGAGGAGTTGGTGGAGGTCTAAATCCACCCAAACTAGACGAGACATGGATTAGGGTCAAATCCTCTGAGGTCTTGAATCCATCAAAACAATAACAAACTTAAACATGAAATTCATCATAGCAAAAACATTATTGTGTGAGGAATAATAACTAGATTTCAGTTCAAAATCACATGTGAGCTAGAATGCGAGTAACCTTGTGTCTTTTCATGGTTTCACTTTGAGTCTGGATGACAGTTTATGACCTAAAAGGGAATCAATGTTGCATATTGTGAGTCCTTCAATGCTACAAGTCCATACATGCAGGTCAGCTGACAGCTTTGCCAGGCCCTGGGACAGCCCCTTCTTTTTGGGCCCCCTCCCTACACTATGTCACAAACACAATGCATTTCTTTCATGCTCTAAACCTCTCTCAAAGCTTTCTGTATTTTATGTACGATATGTTAAGTTAGTGCAGTGGGTTTTTTTTCCCCCCAGTGTCCTGTCTAGCAATGTGGCAATAGGAATTGATGTCTCAATGCCAGATAGAGCTCGACAGATTTTGCTTTTACAAGTGGAGCGAAAAGCTTTCGCCATAGTGCTCTACTTGATTTATGCTTGTAAATAGCTTTATTGTGATTCCTGCAGGGAGAATTTCAAATTATATGGACATTACAATTGGAGAGTAAAGGAAGAACAATAAGTGAAAGATAAAGAAAAGAAAAAGAGTAGAGGTGAAAGAAAGAAGAGATAAAAGGGAGAGAATGATAAAACCTTCTCCGTCTGCTCCGTCACCTGGAAAGAGAGATGCAAAAAGAACAGCACAACCAACAGACATAAAGCAACAGATACAATCGAATAACACCTAGATGCCATTGCTAGATCATATATATTATTATGTAAGCTGACATGTGTAATGTGATACTTGAAAAAAGAAAGTGAAAGAACATAAATAAATAAATAAATTATAAGATTACTGTATATAAGTGAACATTTAATACCAGGGACCCAGCACCTGTGGGAGTTTGTGAGAGTGCACTAGTTTAGGTGAAAATTATACAGAAGGAAATAGCTTGATAGTGGTTGTGGAGAACCAAAGGCCCGCCTTCCCCGAGCAGAGGCAGGAGTCAGGGGACCCATAATCCCGGACTCCCAAAGGGGCCCCTAAAGCAGGGCGCCCAGGAGGGGCCGACACAGGATATCTGCAACCCCCCCCCCCAAGGAAAGAGTAGAGACGACCCCGAGGAAATCCCCCAGCCACCGCAATGTTGACGCCCCCAAGAGCCGCGGGGACGAGCCCGTGGGCTCTGCCGGCAGCTAGCCCCGCTGAAGTGGTCCCAGCCATGGGCCAAGACCCGTGCGCCGGCCCACTCCCGGTGGCTTCTTAGCGGGGCCTGGCCCCCTGGCCGCCCCCCCGGGGGGCCAGGCCCCGTGAAGAAGCCACCGGGAGTGGGCCGGCGCACGCCCGGGAACCCGCCCCAAACCCGAAGCCCACCAATACGGCAGAGGGCCAAGGCGCCTGCGTACGCAGCGGAGGAGGGCAGGACGTGGGGGGATGGGCTCCGCACCTATCGGAGACTTGAGATGTTCTTGGGAGAGGGAGCGGACCACACCCATACCTGAAAAAAAAAAAGTGTTATGTGGGAATGTACACACATCCAACACTGACCAGAGGGGGGGGGGGGGGGGTCACCCCAAATCGACTATACGACTGCTTGTGCCTGACCCCCGGCCCCGCCCCCGGACCAGACGCCCCCCGGACCGGGCCCCCCAAAGAGGGCGGGCCAACACGACCCGTACGAGCCACCCAGCCAGAGCCCCCCTCACCCCCTAAATACCTAATAAACCCCCTCCCTCCCCCACCTTACCCTAGCCACCCCTGCCCCCCTCCCCAGACCTGGCAAGCCGCTGACCACCCAATGTCAGCCCCCCGCCAAGACCCCGGACACAGTGGCCCGCACATCCTCCAGGCCCCAGACTCCTTGCCGCCACCGGAGAACAGGGGTGTGCAGAAGACCCCGATCCTCCCTACGCCCGCTCAGATGTTGTGTTGTTGCATGTTGTTCTCAAGTGTGTTTAAAAACTGGGAGCGCCGAAGGGGGTGCACGGCACAGCTGGTACCAGCGCACCCCCTCCGGGCAACTGCCCAGAACCCTCAATGTCTAAGTGGGAGAGGAGGTGAAGGGAGCCGTCCGAGGTGAGGTCTTCCCCCCACCCCCCATACCATGGCCTACATGAGTGTGCGTTGTGAAAATGTTTGGAGTGAAAGTGTCTAAGATGCATGATAAAATTCGGGAGAGGGGCGTCACCAGAAAGTGGCAACCTCCAGTAACGCCCTCTCCCCCAGGACCTACATGTGTGGCGGCGTGATGGAGCAGGCAGAGGGAGGAGTCCGGGGATGGGGAGTAAAGGACTGGGAAGCCATCCCGGGGAGCCAGCTCCCCTACTGACTCAAATAAGCACCCCCGCTCCCCGAAAGCCCCACCCAGAGAAGGGGGCCTTGCCAGCGGCACCGCCGTAGCCCGGGGGCCAGGGAGAGGCCGCAGCCCGCAGTGGGGGCCAGCCAACCACCCACCAGGACCAACACCTTAACCCCCCCCAGCCCACCCATCAAGCCTACTGGCTTTACCCCCCCCCCAAAAAAAAAAAAAAAAAAAAAAAAAAAAATATATATATATATATATATATATATATATTAATATAAATATATAAATAAAAAAGAGGGGGGGACCCTGGCCAGCCAGCCCGCACGAGCCATCCCAAACCCCACCCCCACAGCGAAACCCGCACCGGAAGACGGCACGGACCAGGACCGGGACAGGGGGCCGGACACAAGCCCACCAGAATGTCCACCCCCCCCCCCCCACCCACACACCCGTAGATTTAACCCCTCCCCAACACTAACGTTCAAACAACTCACCATACATTCGACAGTAGACATCCAGGCTGGGTAGGTCCCTACTCCCCCTCCCCCCACTAGCAGAGTGCCTATCCAAAGAAGGAGAAGAGCATCTGCCCTGAGATGTTAATGACCATGCCCCCCTACTAGCTCAACAGGCCCCGAGGCCTCCCAGCGCACCAGAGGCCCCGTGCAGGGGCGGACACCCGGGCACGCACCGGCCCACACCAAAAGCGGCACACCCCCCGGAACCGGAACCCCCGGGGCCCCGCCGGGGCCCCCGCCCAAGGGCGGCGCGCCCCAAGGACCCCAGAACCCCAGACCCACCCCGACCCCACCCAGCGGCAGCACAGCTACCAGGTCAGTAACCCACGTCCATCACCACGCACCTCCCCAAGAGCGCCGCAAGCGGCGCTGTAGGCCGCCCGTAGGCCTCCCAAGCTCCTCCCAGATGGAGGCAACAGACCCTGGAGTCGGATCCACCAGGCGCCCCACTCCAAGTGCCCCCAGAGCCCCAGGAACCCCTCCATCCAGCCACTGCGCCCTGCAGGAAGCAACCCACCGTCACTAAGTGATGGTGTTGATCAGAGGAGCCCAAAGAGACCAATCAGATGTGGAAGCAGATGCTGTCTCTAGATTAATATGATCCAACAAAAGATCTCTATACTGATTGATACTGAGATTTTCTTTACTTTTCCAATTCATGAGGATAGTTTTCTTTGCGATACATAATGCAGTGAAAACCATGTAAACTATTTCTTTTTTCAGAGGACTTTCCTCAAAATTACTGAGCAAGCAAACTGATGGGGAAGGTGTAATTTTAGAGCTCAAGCACTTTGATAAGTCCTTACATACAGTTGTGGTCAAAAGTGTACATACACTTGTAAAAAAATCATAATGTTATGGCTGTCTTGAGTCTTCAATAAGTTCTACAACTCTTATTTTTCTGTGATAGAGTGATCGGAACACATACATGTTTGTCACAAAAAACAGTCATAAAGTTTGGTTCTTTCATAAATTTATTATGGGTCTGCTGAAAATGTCACCAAATCTGCTGGGTCAAAAATATACATACAGCAACAAAATTTGTCAACTTTGGTGATGTAGCGAGTTGTGTCAATCAAATTAGCTTCATGTCATGGCCTCTTCACTTCTTCTAAGTGATTCTGATTGACTACAGCTGTTGACTTCTCATGAGCCCATTTAAATAGGGCTCATTTGACCCAGTGATTAGACTCAGCTACAAAAGCTACAATGGGAAAGTCAAAGGAACTCAGTGTGGATCTGAAAAAGCGAATTATTGACTTGAACAAGTCAGGGAAGTCACTTGGAGCCATTTCAAAGCAGCTACAGGTCCCAAGAGCAACTGTGCAGACAATTATACGCAAGTATAAAGTGCATGGAACAGTTGTGTCACTGCCACGATCAGGAAGAAAACGCAAGCTATCACATGCTGCCGAGAGGAGATTGGTCAGGATGGTCAAGAGTCAACCAAGAATCACCAAGAAGCAGGTCTGCAAGGATTTGGAAGCTGATGGAACACAGGTGTCAGTCTCCACAGTCAAGCGTGTTTTACATCGGCATGGACTGAGAGGCTGCCGTGCAAGAAAGAAGCCCTTGCTCCAGAAAAGGCACCTTATGACTCGGCTGAAGTTTGCTGCTGATCACATGGACAAAGATAAAACCTTCTGGAGGAAAGTTCTCTGGTCAGACGAAACAAAAATTGAGCTGTTTGGCCACAACACCCAGCAATATGTTTGGAGTAGAAAAGGTGAGGCCTTTAATCCCAGGAACACCATGCCTACTGTCAAGCATGGTGGTGGTGGTAGTATTATGCTCTGGGGATGTTTTGCTGCCAGTGGAACTGGTTCTTTGCAGAAAGTAAATGGGATAATGAAGAAGGAGGATTACCTCCAAATTCTGCAGGAAAACTTAAAACCATCAGCCCGAAGGTTGGGTCTTGGGCGCAGTTGGGTGTTCCAACAAGACAATGACCCAAAACACACATCAAAAGTGGTAAAGGAATGGCTAAACCAGGCTAGAATTAAGGTTTTAGAATGGCCTTCCCAAAGTCCTGACTTAAACCCCATTGAGAACATGTGGACAGTGCTAAAGAAACAGGTTCATGCAAGAAAACCATCACATTTAGCTGAACTGCACCAATTCTGTCAAGAAGAGTGGTCAAACATTCGACCTGAAGCTTGCCAGGACCTTGTGGATGGCTACCAAAAGCGCCTAGTTGCCGTGAAAATGGCCAAGGGACATGTAACCAAATACTAATGTTGCTGTATGTATATTTTTGACCCAGCAGATTTGGTGACATTTTCAGCAGACCCATAATAAATTTATGAAAGAACCAAACTTTATGACTGTTTTTTGTGACAAACATGTATGTGTTCCGATCACTCTATCACAGAAAAATAAGAGTTGTAGAACTTATTGAAGACTCAAGACAGCCATAACATTATGATTTTTTACAAGTGTATGTACACTTTTGACCACAACTGTATCTGTGTCCAGAACCTCTGGACTGGTGTGCATAACCATAACGCATGAAAATAATTATCAGGATGATTGCCTATGCAGTGTGGACAGATATTAGATTGTGCCAAACCCATCTTGAATAATCTTTGTCCTGTGTAGTTAGTGCAGTAGTTTAACTTCTCTTAACTTCCTAAGAGACCAGCCAACATGTTAGGCAAAATAAGACATTTTTTGCGTTACTGTTTAAAAAAATCTTGGTGGGGCTGGCCAATATATTTCCCTGCCTAACCCAGTACATGTATTCAAATTAAAAGTCGGAAAGTTATTATTCCACAATAAGCATTTAATTTAGTAGATTCAGAATCAGACGTTTACACATACAGTTAACCATTTACAGCAATTTTAGGTCTTATTTTGGAAAGGAACAGTATGAAATACAACACTCACACATGACAAAATGTGTGTGTCTCTCTCTCTCTCTGTGTGTGTGTGTGTGTGTGTGTGTGTGTGTGTGTGTGTGTGCGTGCGTGCGTGTGTGTGTGAGGGAGAGTAAATGAAATAAAAGGGTGAATGGGGTGGAGGGTTCTTATTTGTACAAGAACTTTGCTCGTCTGTCTTTCTGTGTGGCAAATTTCTCAATGACCCTTGTGTTGAAATCAGGAATGTCCCGTGTCAGATTTTTCTCTATGAAGAGCATAGCCAGAGCATTGATCCGATCTTGTGCCTTAGTGTTTCTAAGAAAAGTCTTTATCCTGTTTAAAGTAGAGAAGCACCTCTCTGATTCTGATGTTGTCATTGGTGTGGTGATGAGGATGTTCAGAAGACGTACAGTTTCGGTGAATGTGTCTTGAAGGTTGTTTTCCATCAAAACCTGATAGAGAGCCAGTGCACCTCGTTATCGTAGATCAGAGACAATTCTGTTTTAAGTCTGGCCTTGTCCAGTGAAGGGTAGGCTTCCACTGTGGTTTCCAGTTCTAAATCTGGGAACGTCTTGCTGTGTTGTTGGAACAAGTCTCCTTTCAACAGAGTGGCACTGACGAGGTGCTTGGTGAAAGAAAACCTCTCCTTGGCGTGGCTGATTATGGTCTCACATAACTGTGCAATGATTGAAATATATATATAAAAACAGTAAGAATTCACATGTCCAGCTATCATCATTCTGAAGATATAGTATTACATTGTGTAATGAACCAATATGGCTTACTGTAATTATTCATATTGTAATATAATAATATACATATTACAGGGGTTAAAGCAAAAATAATCAGTTTGACTGAATTTTTTTCGAGTCAGCTTATATATTCCCGGGTCCGTGGACATGGTGCCACACTAGTTACCTCACTTGCTTATTGTGCAAAGTCAACTTTAACCAAATCTGGTAGTTTTACAATATGCAATGACCATTCCTATATCTCTGCCACCTTTCAGCTTCAGAGCCTTGCCGTCATCCTGGACAGCCTCTCCATCCTCTTCTTCACTCCACATCCAGAACATCAACTTTAATCTCTGCAGCATCAAGTTCTTCCTTCACACTTTTGTCAAACTGGTCCACAGTCCACTTTACAGTTTCAGCTCCCTTCCCTCCATAAACCTCCATAAACTACAACTAGTACAAAAGACAGCAGCTTCCATCATTACATCATCTACTTCACACCTGTACATTAACTCCACTGGCTCCCTGCTACATTCAAGATAAATCCATCCTATGAACCTACAAGGCCAACCACAGCCGTGGACAATGCAGGACACATAACCAACACTATGATGTCATACATTTTAGTTTAACACAGATCGCACATTACAATAATCACTCTCTGCTTTGCCTGATATTGCTCACCAATTAATTATCACAACTCGTGAGTTTATAAAATGGCATCAATTAACTTTTTTGAAGTTTAATAAAACGGTTACATTTGAGCCCTGTGACTGGAGACCTGTCCAGGATGGACCCTGTGTCCCCCCCCCAAACCCCCACGACCCTGTGCGACGTCGAGCCGTGTTTCCCCATCAGATACGGTTTGACGCCACACCTGTACGGATAAGCGGGTACAGAAAATCGATGAAGGATGGGATGTTAAATTTTTAAAGTTTGATAAAATTGCTCAAGGTTTATCAGAAAAAACACAACTTGATCTTAAATATGAACATTTTCAATTAGTAAAATGTTATTAAAGTATTGCGTAAAGTTAAAGGTAGTTGAAGGTAATCTTGGCTGCTGTAGCGTGTCTCTCTGGCAGAGTTTTTTGGGTTGGAGTAAAATGAGTCCATAGATCAACAGGAGGCTTTCTCAGCAGTTTCTACTACGACTTCTTTCTACAATGTTGCTTCACATCGCGCTCCACTCCGTGTAAAAATAAAAAGTAACTGAGATTCGCCTCTGGTCTCCCTCAGTTAGAAACCACTCTCCAATCCATGTTGTAGCTACAGTTTAATTTTTTTATCTTTTTGACGTAGTTTCCTTAATAATTTGTATCCATCTAAATCCTCATGATTTAAGGAGTGTTCTGGTGTGCAGCGGCTAATCAGGTGAATATTGACTGACAGCCGCTCTGACTGCAGCTCTGCCTTCTTTGGTTCAGAAAAGCGGAGGTGGAATTTTTTTTATTTATTTTTTACTTTTTCCAATCTGACTCAGTCAAATGCAGAACATTGTTTCACATTCCCACCCTTCTTCTTCTTCTTCTTCTTCAAAAAAAAAGCGCATCATGCTTATTTAGCCTGAGCTAGCGCGTTACTCTTTGAGTTTTACACAAAACATAACAGTGAATCACGAGGAGATACCTGGTTGGTTTATCAGCTAAATTACTGGAAGCCAGGGAATAAACGCTGACAGGTGACATGGCCACAGGTGGAAATAACTCATTAATTAACTGAAAGAGCAGCAACAGAAGTTGTTGTCAGCTGTTCAATCTGCTGAACTTTCTCACCTGCTGGCTCATAAATCCAAATAAAAATTTTGACCACCACTACTTTCATCTATGTCATCTGTGGCCAGTTTGAGATGCTCTTCCAAAAGTTATGATTTAACACTGATGAAGCTCAGATTGGCAGATGTCTGCTTTACTCTCTGATTGGCTAATGTCCCGGCTCTGCCAGGTTTCATTGGTTGAGAGCAGCTTCAGTTTAAAACCTTCTAGACGTAACAATTTGCGCTCATTTTCCAAA
Source organism: Fundulus diaphanus (assembly GCA_037039145.1). Taxonomy (NCBI): domain Eukaryota; kingdom Metazoa; phylum Chordata; class Actinopteri; order Cyprinodontiformes; family Fundulidae; genus Fundulus; species Fundulus diaphanus. The sequence continues at coordinate 40,709,713 of CM073143.1, forward strand.
TGACGGAAATCCGTCACAACGACGGAGAACTTTAACCCCTGACATATTCAATCTGGACCACTACATAAAATGACCAGCACCCTCATGACATTTTAGTTAAGCCTAATGATCTCTTTCAAATCAGACCACAAAGCAAGTGCCTACCTCCAGTGCCAAATGGTGTTGTGTGTCTTCTCCCAATGTTCTCCTTTTCTTTGAGGGTGGCTCCTGAACAGGTCCCCTGAACTCCTCATCATCAGCCAGATTGGGAACAGTCTCCCTGTTCCAATACAGATGTTTCCATATGTTAGGTTCTGAAAACTGGCTGGGATACGCGTATCGACACGGGAAAGTCACGTGACCGATACAGGAACTGTTTCGAACTGACTGACGCGCCAAACTGTTTCTGTTCCCTCTAAGCTACACGCGTGTGCATTCGCGCACAGCAGCGCGCACAGCAAAGCTATGCTGCGCAGTAAATAAAATCCAAGCTGAACTGTAAACAAAATAACGGTTAATAATGGTTAATTTTGAACCATTTTGCAACTCTGGTGTGATGGTGTATCACAGTCTCGCTCTGTGAGCGCCAGGTGCTGATCGGAGGGCACCACTGATGGATGGGTTGGGCAGACGCCTTTATGGTTGGGCGGGTTGCGCTGTGCGTCTTTGTTCTGAGCGCCGTTTCAGAAAAAACGGCTGATCTACCCTTAGCAGAAAGCTGCTACTCTGAGTAGTTCTTCCTCCCTTTGTCATACTCAGCATTTCCGATTTCAGAACAGATTGAAAGGACATGGCAGCAAAGAATTTGTAAAAAAAATAAAAAAGCCAGTCCACAAGCATCCTCGTTCACAACATGTTTACTTAGGTTATTATATTATGATACAAGATCACATTATTTATTGACTGTATCTAAAAAAAATCAAATATATGTTTAATTCAAATGAAAATATAAAATAATACAATGCAACATACAATGATTTAAATTGTATTGTGTATACTTGGTCATCAAATCAGTGTCAGTTAACTCTGTCAACCAGGTTGCCTGTAGGGGTTTTTAAGGTCCAGCAGGTGTCAGTATTCAGTGACACAGTATCGGCACAGTATCAATACAGTTTGCCAATGTGCCGAAACGCTTCATGACGCCTCATCAACCCATCACTATCAAATGCTTCTCTGTTCCAGATAGTCTGAAAACACTTCACCAGCTCATCCTTGTTCTCGTACACTTGTTCCGATCACTTTTAAAAAGAATGCAGGGAAAAGAAAAAAGTGCATTAGCTGTTCCACAGGCTGTCAGCCACGACTTACACTGGAACCAACTCCTGCTAAAAGTCCGGTTGTAGGATTTAGTTTTTCCCCCGGTTTGTTGCGTTAATTTTATTTCGGGCTTGTCAGGTCCCAGCTCCTTAATGTGGATTTTTTCCACAATCGACCTTCTCGCGAAAGGGTAACTCAATAAAGATCTTCCTGAATTGTGTGAAAGCTGCTCATCAACTTGAACTGTCGTCGTCGCCATAATCTCTACCTCACTGTCACTGCCTAACTGACAACTAGCTACGTCACTATATCACTGTAGCAGGGGCAAACATTCCAGGAGCCCCAAAGCCATTAATTTTGGCGATGCTGATTGGCCAAATATTTATTAATTTTCCCTAGCAACATTATACGATTGGTTATTTCGCTACACTTTTGGGGCGCTTTGAATGAGCGCCCCAAAAGAGAAATGATACGTTCTGTCGGTGGAAATGCACTGTTAAATGAGAGTCAATCGGTAGGAGTGTTGTTTTAATAATTAATATTACATGTAGCCACATACTATTAAGTAAAAACTGACATTGATAATACTTTTAAAATATATATTATGATATTTCCCCTCCACATCTAGGGAGGGCAGCGCCAGAGCGCCCCCTATGGACCACCCGCCACTGCTGTTTATCATTCAGTCCCTATGTTTTCTGTCCATAATGGGAGGTATAATAAGTCAAATACTTTGGGAATTCCTGCGCTCTTCAGCTTTCCTTTGCCCTCTTTGAGAAAGGTATCACTTTAATCATTACACTTACGAGGTTCACTCAATCAGAAATGGTCATTTTAGTCAGCCATAATGCAGGACTGTTGAAAGCAGGTGGGTGATCAGTCTCTTATCCATTATACTCAGACTCTTCGATCATGCAGCCGGCCCCTCAATCTGCACTTTAACTGTTATATGTGTAGTGCCATTAAAGCCATGATGAGAAAATAAAAGCAAATTGAATTGGCAACATGTACCATGGGTGAGGAACCAAAAGGAATTACACCCATCAAAGCAGAGACAGCCTCACAGCAGGGGTGCCCCTTCTGTTGAGCCAGACCACTCCCCACAGACGATCCCTTCAGACTACACCTCTTTCTTCACTTCACTTCCGGCCTGGGACTCAGGAGGAGAGGGGGCAGCGGATACCAGCACCCCCCTGCCAGCCACATGGGATTCAGTCTCCTATTCTTCTTGCTTGGATGCGCTGGAGGAGGGCATGGCCTTTCAATATTGTCCTGATATCAGCTTAAGAGCTGATACCCACTAGACAATACCTAACAGACAGAGAGTTATTTATTAAACATCAAATAACCTTTAAACAGTGTATAATTGCACAACATGTAATTTTTGGGCAGGGATTTAGATGATTGCTTTCGCTTTTGACTGTGTTTTTGGTGAGCCAGAAAATTTAAAGTTTTTAATCAGAATTGATACATATTCATGTTCTAATCAAGAACTAGCTTAAAATGTAAGTTATTTTCTATCTCTATCCACCTTATTTTCGACGGAAATACGGAGCCAGTGAGTTGCCGTTTTTTTGTGCGAGACTTCCGGCTGCTCACTTCCTGTCAGTGGGTAGCTTGCTGAAAAGCGACTCATGCAGCTACTTCGTCTCAAATTACTTGTCTTTATGACTTCGAGGAAGACCGGGATCGTTTGTACGGTTAGAGGTTTTCATAATAACGCGTGTAAAAGAAAGGTTTATGTGGAGCAGGATTGTTTTAATCATCGACCGGGAACAAGAGCTGCGGATGCGGGGAGCCCTACTTCATTCACCCTCAGCCGAAGAATGAGGAATCTCTTCGCCTGTGGTTAAAAGCTTTAAATCTGAAGAAACCACCAAAGCGACCGTATGTTTGTTCTTTTCATGTTGTGGACAAAAGACCGACAGAAGAGCACACGCCGCCAGAAAAGTGGCTGGGCTGCGAAGTTCCATTAAAAACAAAAACAAGGAGACAGAGGAGTGCAGACACAGGTAAGCTGAGGGATGTTTACATTAGCCATCTTTAACTCTTAATTCCTTAGTTTGTGCAATCTAATCACAACAAGGCAACAGCTAGGATGTTTTTGACTCAGATGATTCATTAGCCTACCTTCCATAAGTCGCCGCTGCCTGACTTCCCCTGGAGTCGCAGCATCAGAGCGCTCCGGTCGTCTCGGTGGAGCCGGTTGATGTAGTCAGGATCCAGCAGAGTGAACGTCTGACTTGCTTTGGCTTAAACGGACATCAGCCTCCACGGATACCAGGTCATCCATGTTGATATTAATTAACACTGATCCAACTTTTCCACTGCGGAGGTTCGCTTCAGTAAAGTCGCACTGCAGAGCCGTCCGCACCAAGTGACGACACAAACTGGTTAAAATGTCCTCGTCCGTTATATGAGGCCACTTCTTCATGTCATCCTCTCAGTCATGAATAGTTTGAGGCTGTGGTACTGACCTGCCACTTCGATTGCTCTGCAATCTTTGACAATGCTGCCGCGACAGTTTATCATTTCTGTCAAACTAATGTTATTTGGCCGAGGGAAGCGCTGAAACGGAAGTGCTGCACAAAAAAACGGAAGTTGGACCCGTAGTTACTTCCGCGTTCGAAAATAAGGTGGATAGAGAATGGATAAAGTCGATGAAATGCTGCATTGTGGGGGATCTCTGGTATGCTGGTTGAATATTGGGTCAAATGTTTACCCGTTTAGGCTACCCAAGTTCGTCATTAAGACTCAGTTCTTTAAACAATTTGAAGAAATTTTAAAATATTTGTAAACCTGAAAAAGGAACACAGATTTACTGTGAGATGTAACATTATCTACAAAGGCAAGAAACTGGCGACGTATCCTGTAAATCTAGAGTGATGACTAATTTCGTCCTCTCTCTTTTAGGGAGCTAAAAGAGAGAGGACGAAATTGCATTACTGCAATATATACAGGACACATTGAGGAATTGAAATTCTGTTACTCCCTGTAGGCTGAAGTCTTTCCTCTTAGCCAGAAGTTGGTACCCAGCACAAAGCATCAAAACAAAACAAGGTAATGTTTGTTTATTTTTAATGCAAATATGTATTTATTAAATTTAATGATAAATTATGATCAAATAAAGTAGATTATTCCACAGCATTTAACAAAGATTTAAAAGGGTTATGAATTACTTTATTTCTAGCTGGAAATATTCTAATTAGAAATTTGGACGCTATTGTTTGAGAGCACTGAGAGCACTGAATGGCAAAGAACCTCTAAACATGGATCTTCAAAGACAATGAAGACAACTTTTGAGCAATGGTGTGGAAGTGCAAATGCAGACACCCGGGCACAGTTATTCCGTCGTTATCACTTGAAACACAGCCATTATTCTAGAGTTACCCCTCTACAATGTCTCCTTGACTCATGTATATGTACATTTCTGTCCTTTAACACCTTGAAAATTCATTTGTCATTGTTTCACAGAGATGTGTGTGAACCCTTTGCAAGTGACAGAGCACAAAAAAGGTCTGTAACTTAAAACAACTCTTCTCATTGCTCACTCATTTAAGGGATCATTTAAAAAAATGTGAGACTATAACATGCCCATTTAAAAACTATAACTACAGCACAAATGTGCATTCTTCTTTCAATATGCACAAATTGTAGGATACATGCAGACAGTTCAGACTTTAGTGATGAGATGGTTTCAACAGAAACAGAAAATGCTGTAAATGCTGCTGATCTTTATCAAGAAGATATTTCCCTATCCCAACATGCATACTCATTTGATAATCCTGAGGACGACAGTGTATGTGATAACATCCAGTTAACAGCCCAGCTGCTCCATAATCTTTCCTCATTATTCCTCAAAATGGAAACTGTTCTCCACGTTTCTGACATGGCAACTCAGGAAATAGTTGATCATCTCGGTCAGATATTTTCCTTGTCTCAGCCTTTCGTCAGCGATACTGTAAAGGAGACACTGCAGAGGCATGATCTCTATTGCTGAAGCTACCCTGAATGATGTAGTAAATGAGGTTATGAAAAACATTTGTTGAAAAGAAATTCACTGCCAATTTTATTGTACAGTACATTGATGATACAAAAATTGGCAATCCTTTAGGGACTTCCAAAAAATACACAAACTGTGCTCAGTTTACTGGGTGCTTACTGATCTGCCACTTAAATACAGGTCAGCGCTGCATGTTACAGCTAGCAGCAATTTGTAAGGTTCCTGATGTCTAGAAGTATGGATACAAAACAGTTCTCCGTCCTTTGTTACAAGACCTTTGGACACTTGAACAAGACGGTGTATTTATCAAGTCTCTTGTTCAAGGAACAGTTCTTTGTGTTGTGTCTGACAACCTGGAGGCACATGCATTAGCAGGCTTCATGCAATCCTTCCATGCAGGACACATTTGTAATTTTTGCAATGCCACACGAGACCAGATTCAGTTTCAGGAAGTTGGAGACAGTGAATTTTATCTGAGGACCAAAGCCAGTCATGACTGTAATTTACCGGTTGTTATGCAAGGGGATCAGAGTCACAGTGCAGTTGGTGTCAGGGAATTGTGTTTTGAATGAGAGTTTACAGCATTTTCACACAACCACTGGCTTCCCACCTGATATTTTACATGACCTTTTTGAGGGCATTGTGCCAGTAGAGTTGGCCCTCTGCATTCAGGAGATGATCAGACTCAAATACTTTACTCTTGAGGGACTAAACAGAAAAATCAGGTCTTTCACATATGAAAACTCAAATAAATTAACAGACCACCGCCAATTTCAAATACCTATGCCAGAAAGCGGTCAATTGGTGGTAATGGTCATGAAAACAGAACCTTGTTACGACTACTGCCATTGATGATAGGCCATAGAGTTCCTGATGGAGACGGGGCTTGGACTATATTGATGGATTTAAAAGACATTGTTGAACTAGTCCTGTCCCCAACATTTGATGAGGAATGGATTGAATATTTGAAGACCAAGATTCGTGATCACAGACAAATGCTTCAGGAGGTTTTCCCTGAGTTCAGACTGCTTCCTAAGCATCACTATTTAGAGATACGTTGTTTTGGGCCCCTTGTCCATTTTGTCATGGTTCAGTTTTGGCCTGGCTGTCTTCCCCTGTTGATTTTTCAGCACCTCCTCCTCTCACATAGCTCAGCCTCCACTCCCTCAGCAATCAGTCACACCTGTTAGACACTAATCAGTCAGTACTCACTCCACCTGCCAGCCTCTCTACATAAACCTCTGTCAATCTTCTCTTCCCCGCTGGCTCGTCTTCGGTCTCTACCAACGCCACGCCTGTCAAGTCCTGTTCTCATCAGTCTCCATTCACTCTACGTCTGTCAGCCAAGTAAGCTCTCTGTTAACTGCTGGATCTCCTGCTACCCCTGTGCTCCAAGTAAGCTCTCGGCTTTGTTAATGGATCTCCTGCTACCCCTGTGCTCCAAGTAAGCTCATGGCTTCGTTACTGGATCTCCTGCTACCCCTGTGCTCCAAGTAAGCTCATGGCTTCGTTACTGGATCTCCTGCTACCCCTGTGCTCCAAGTGGGCTCTCAGTTTGGCTGCTGGATCTCCTGCTGCCCCTGTGCTCCAAGTAAGCTCTCCGCTTTGCTGCTGGTTCTTCTGCTACCTCTGTGCTCCAACAGCACTGCATCTCCAAGAACCCTCTCACACTGCACCTCTGGTTCGACAGCAGCCCAGTATCTCCAAGAACTCTCTCTCACTGCACCTCTGGTTCGACAACAGCCCTGCATCTCAAAGAACTCTCTCACTGCTCCTCTGGTTCGACAGCAGCCCTGCATCTCAAATAACTCTCTCACTGTACCTCTGATTCGAAAGCTGTCCTAGCACCTCCAAGTATTCATCAATAGATCCTGCTCTGTGTTCTCCAGTCTTTTCCAGTAAGCCTGCTCCTGCACCCATCATCTCCAGTCCGGTAACTAACTCTGGTCATCATCATCCACAACTCATTACTATCAATAAACGTCAAAGAAACAAGCTCTGTGTGTGCATGCTCTGCCCGGGTGTTAAGCTCAGAACAGGTGGACTCAGTATTCAAGGCAGACAAACAGTTCAAGTTTAACAGTTTATTGAGATCAGACCCGGAGCGGGAGACGTCAGCGTTCTCAGCGGGATCCTCTGCAGGAGGAGACAGCTGGTTAGTGACCATGCTTATCTGGGAGTGTTTGCACACAAACGTGTCGGTCACTAACCTGGTTTTAATGTCCAATTCAGATCCAGTAGATCCTAGGCGACGGGTCGTTAATCCAGTACGGATAACCGTGAGGGCGAACGTGAGCAGGATGAGCCGTAGAGCGAAGCCAAGGACGAAATCGGGGACGTGGTCGAAGGTCGGAGCCGGGAGGTCAGAGAGCCAGTGAGGTACCGAAGGATAATCCAGGACGGAGTCGGGTCACAGTTCCAGGTTTGATACACAGAGGGCAGAGATCCAGCGGGTAGTCAGGTCAGGCAGAAGACAGATCGGGCAAACAGAATCAGACGGGAACAAGCAGGCTCAGAGGTCGAAAGGCAAACAGGTCAGGAACAGGAATCGGAATAACAAACGCTGGAATAAGTCTCACACAAGGGTCGAAATAAACTAGCACTGTTGTCTTGTCTAGGAGCTGGTTAAATATGGGTGTGGACAGGTGGAACAGATCTGATGGAGCTAAACAGGTGTGTGACATGAAAGAGACTAGACAACAGTGTCAAAATCATGAGAGAACCCCCCCCCCCCCCAAGGGCGGATACCAGACGTTCTTAACTGTTATCTCGTTAAGACCCCGGTAATCAATGCACGGCCTGAGAGAACCATCCTTCTTGCCAACAAAGAAGAAACCTTCCCCAGCTGGGGAGGAAGAAGGATGGATAATTCCCGCCTTCAGAGAGTCTGAAATGTACTTCTGCATCGCCTGGGATTCGGGAACAGAAAGAGAATACAACCTACCCCTAGGGGGTGCTGACAGAAGATCAATACTGCAGTCATATGGTCGATGAGGAGGTAAGGCTGTAGCCTTGCTCTTGTTAAAAACCTCCTTCAGGTCGTGGTACTCCTCCGGGACCTTGGAGAGGTCCGGATAGGTCTCGTCGACCTCATTCTCGGTTGTAGGGTATGACTGCGCAGATCGTAAACATGAACCTGAGCAGGCAGGAACCCACCCAAGAACCTCCCCCCGTTGCCAATCAATCTGGGGGTTATGTTTACGTAACCAGGTAAACCCCAATACAACAGGAACCTGTGGTGAATTGATTATAAGAAAAATCGGTTTTTCAGTATGGTTACCCCCCACCACAAGTTCAGTTGGCTCTGAGACCAATTGACACTGGTTAATTTGGTGACCATCTAAGGCGACCACCCTGTGAGTAGCTGGGGCTGGAAGTAACTTGATATAATAAAGAATTATTTTTGTTCTTTGACAATGTATTATGAGAAACCTGCTCAGTTATATAACTTGTCACTTGTTTTTGAGTTCACATAAACTAAGAGCATCATATATGCTCGTGCTCTGAGTTTTGCCTGTTACTATGTTTAACAACATGTGTTCTTCTGTTATAACTTGTTTTTAACTTGTGGTGGGAATTTCTGACGATGTATTACTGTTCGCACCTGGGTTCACAGGAAGCTGGGAGCAGCATGTTTCATTTCCCACACGGATTCGGGCTCTGTATCCCTTACTCGGTAAATATTCACGTGAAACTAGAATTATATTGTGTTTCACACACTGATTTATTCTATGTTATTTCATTTGTCACATCGATTGTGCTTCGCACACTGCTGAGATGCTGGGAACGGGCAGCTGTGGAGGGAGAAATGGCCACTCTCGCTCCACATCTGACTTTTTGTTTACAAGTATATAAAGAGGAGACTGCCCTTAGCCCGGAGAGTCTGCTGTGAGTTTGTGTGTGGATACCGGCATCGTGAACGCTGATCTTAACCTAGGACTGAGGGCTCCCAGTTCGTGTCAATGGTAAGGGCTGATTCTGAGAATCTGTTGAGCGTCACGTTTGTTTGAAAGCTTGTTGCTTTAATGCTTGCTACTTTGCGTGTGTGAAGTGCTTGTTGTTTTGACGTGCTGTATTCTGTGGGGAATAATAATAAATGTGTGCCTTATATTCTAACAGAAACAGTGTTTGAGTCCTTATTTGTGTTTGCCGATCTCTCCCGATCCTGAAATAAACATTTCATAAAACATAACTTAACACCCAATTGTCTAGCCAAAGTCTCATCCAAAAACTCAGTGTCAGCGTCTGAGTCCACCAATGCAGACAAGTTGTGACTCTTGGAGTTAACCAAGATAGTCACCGGGAATAACAGATTAGGAGAGGCAGTGATTCTGGTTCGACTCAATAGGGTACCTTCCTCCCCTACTGAGACTGTCCCTTTAACTGGACAGGAACATACACGATGTCCCTCACCACCACAATAAAGGCAGAGATTAAGTTGAAAACGTCTGCTCATCTCCTCTGGCGTCAGACGGGTCCGTCCCAGATGCATCGGCTCGGGGTCTGGTGTACGGGCAGGAGCAGGAACCATCACAGGTACGTAGGCAGATGATCGAGGATTAGTAGATGCCGGCGCTCCCCGTTCTCTGCGACGCTCAGTCAACCAAAGATCGATCTGTGTAGCCAGGTCCTCTAGCTGCTTCAGGGTCTGCGGGAACTCGCGAGTAGACAGTACATCCTTGACTCCTTCATTCAAACCCGGGTAGAAAACATCCATGAGAGCGTCCTCATTCCATGTGCTCTCAGAAGACAGAAGATGAAAGTCAATAATATACTCCGCCACTGATCTGTTGCCCTGCCTGAGTGCAAAAAGTCCCCTTGAAGCCTCTCGACAAGGAAGACCTGGGCAGAAAACACAAACCAGCTCCTGAGCGAAAGCTTTATAAAAATGACAGATGCTTGAATTATTCTGCCACTGAGAAGTTCCCCAGAGTTTAGCCTTGCCTGCTAATAAGGAGACGACAAAAGCTACTTTAGACCGATCAGTGGGAAAAGCAGAGGGTTGAAGTTCAAAAAAAAATTCACACTGGGTGAGAAAAGCTCTACACTGATCAGAATCTCCCCTGAAAAATTCCGGAGGTGACAGTCGGGGCTCCTGATAAGCTGACCTAGCAACAGATGACGCGTCCACTGATGACGTATGCGGAAATGTCGGAGCGGGAGCAGACTCGCTGCGTAAGCGAGCCAGAATCTCCCCGACACCTGACTCAAGTTGAGAAACGGAGCTCTCTATCCCTGAACGCCACTGTTTATCTGCCAATGAATCCATGTTTGGCCAGTTTATTCTGTTAAGCTCAGAACAGGTGGACTCAGTATTTAAGGCAGACAAACAGTTCAAGTTTAACAGTTTATTGAGATCAGACCCGGAGCGGGAGACGTCAGCGTTCTCAGCGGGATCCTCTGCAGGAGGAGACAGCAGGTTAGTGACCACGCTTATCTGGGAGTGTTTGCACACAAACGTGTCGGTCACTAATCTGGTCTTAATGTCCAGTTCAGATCCAGTAGATCCTAGGCGACGGGTCGTTAATCCGGTACGGATAACCGTGAGGGCGAACGTGAGCAGGATGAGCCGTAGAACGAAGCCAAAGACGAAGTCGGGAACGTGGTCGAAGGTCGGAGCCGGGAGGTCAGAGAGCCAGTGAGGTACCGAAGGATAATCCAGGACGGAGTCGGGTCACAGTTCCAGGTTTGATACACAGAGGGCAGAGATCCAGCGGGTAGTCAGGTCAGGCAGAAGACAGATCGGGCAAACAGAATCAGACGGGAACAAGCAGGCTCAGAGGTCGAAAGGCAAACAGGTCAGGAACAGGAATCGGAATAACAAACGCTGGAATAAGTCTCACACAAGGGTCGAAATAAACTGGCACTGTTGTCTTGTCTAGGAGCTGGTTAAATACTGGTGAGGACAGGTGGAACAGATCTGAAGTAATGAGGAATGGGTGGAGCTAAACAGGTGTGTGACATGAAAGAGACTAGACAACAGTGCCAAAATCATGAGAGAACCCCCCCCCCTAAACGCGGATACCAGACGCCCTTTTGGGTTGCTCAGGATGGCCCTTATGAAAGGCTGAAATAAGAGTCTTGTCCAAAATGAACCTGGCAGGGATCCAAGACCTCTCTCTCAATATCAAGCATAGTAATGGCACATCTTACAGATTTCGGAAGAATAAAACCCTCAGCACCACCGGTACTCCCTTCGTCCGCCTCGAACATCCGAGAGAGTGCATCTGGCTTAACATTCTTGGTCCCGGGTCTGTAACACAAAGAAAAGTTAAACTGACCAAAAAACAGTGCCCACCTCGCCTGTCTAGGGTTCAGTCTCTTGGCTGATTTCAGGTACTCTAGGTTCTTATGATCAGTCCAAACCAAGAAGGGTATCCTGGACCCCTCCAGCCAATGTCTCCATTCTTCTAATGCTAACTTGACTGCTAACAGCTCCCGATTTCCAACATCATAGTTTCTTTCAGCGCTAGAGAGAGAGAACCCTGGAGAAAAAGGCACAGGGGTGCATCTTCCCAACCCCAGCCTCTTGACTGAGAACGGCCCCAACTCCAGTACTGGAAGCATCCACTTCCACCGTGAACTGCTTTTCAGGGTCCGGAGAGATCAGAACAGGTGCAGCCGTAAACAAATTCTTAAGTCTCTGGAAGGCCTTGTCTGCCGGTTCATTCCAGCAGAACCTAATCTTGGAAGACGTGAGAGCGTGAAGGGGTGAAGCTACCGAACTGTAGTTCCGAACTGTAGTTCTTGAACTGTAGTTCAAGGCCACCACCGAGCGAACCAAGAAATGAGAACAACAACTCCATTTATGGTATACCAGATGTTAGGGAGTATAACGGAACTGTATGCGTCATTTTGTTCGTGTGACTCTTTTGAAGTTAATAAAACAAGATGGAACGGCAGGGAGAGGCAGAGTCAGAGTTGCGGCCCACAGATGCGGCGGGCGCACCTGCTCTCCCTTCGCGAAGGTGAAACTGAATTCTGCGTCCATGGCTGAGTTTTTGATTTAAGTCCTGCGCACGAATTAACAAACCCGGAGAAGCAAGACAGCTTTAACATTTGGGGGCTTGGTCTGGGATTCGGGGTGACAGGCTGAATTGGACATCAGATTGAAACGAAAGGACAAGGGACACTGGCTGGCCACAACAAAAAAGGGTAAGCTGGGTTAGTCTGCTAAATTAATTATTTGGAGCAGTATTGAATAAGTGTGGTTCAGAGATGTATTGAGAATTTTGAAAATAAAAAAAAGAGATTGAGAACGAGACCAGGCAAATAGTTCTGACATAAAATAACAGAACTAAGAATAGAGTAAGTCCTGTGAGTTCAAGAAATCTAAAGTGTCTTGAGCGTGGCGACTCACTGCGGTTCTCGACGGGGAATCGTATTTTGCTGGGTTTGAGGCCCGAGGACTGAGACCCCTCAAATTCTGAATATAGATTGAGAACAAGATCAGGCAAATAAGATCAGGCAAATACACAACGATGTGAATGCGGAGATTTGGCGGAGGCTGACTCTGTGAAAACTCCGATTACAGATTTATAAAGTTCTGACATAAAATGACAGAACTCAGAACAGAGTAGAAAATGTATAAGTTGTGCGCGATAACACAACAAAAATTAAGTCCTGTGAGTTCAAGAAATCTTTTTATAAGAAACCTGACGACCTGACCTGACCTGACCTGACCTGACCTGACCTGACGTAGAAACAGGAAGACCGGAATAAACCCGTGAGCTGGAACACACCCAGCAAGACCGGAGAAAAAGTAAAGATAAAGATGAATGAGCTGTTAGCTGAGCACACAATCAGCTATAACAGACCAATTTACCAGAGAACAGTGTGAATGGTGAGAAGCGTGACTGGGGAAAAAACGCCAAGCGCGAGCGATTCCCATGGGTATTAAAAAAAATATAAATAAATACAGGTTTAAGGGGTGATTTAACAAACAAAAAATAGCTAAACTTACAGGATGCTATGGGTCTTTGTGTGTAAGTCTGTGTGTGTAGATTTGTGCGTATGACAGAGCTGAGAATAGCAGCTGGAATGTAGGAGATTTACGGTGGAAAGTCACTGTGCGGAGTGAGTTAACTCTCGAGGAACAAGTAAAAAGTGTTCATCACGGAGGAAGCATTTGATCAGGATATTAATGAAAATAAATAGGATTGTGCAGCATGGAAATCAGTGGGAGGACAGATCGATGGAAAAGGAACGAAACTTAAGAGGCGCAGCATTGCGCGGGGGACACATTTTAGTGACGGACCGGTTAGACACTTCTGTCGGCTAGTTAGGAGAATATGGCTAAAATAACCTTGAAACGTAAGAAAATAAGGGAATGGAAACATACGGGCCAGATGTTGGGGCTTGTCTCTGCGGAGGCGAGGCGTCGGACAGCCGGTAAGTAGAACGGTTACTGCGGTGCGGGGAGATTTCGCCCGCACACCCTCCCATCTGAACTAACAGCAGCGCGTTGGATAATGAAACATATATATATTTCGGCAATCTAAACTTTTTAAACATGATCTGTGTAAAATAGTCTGTAAGGACAGGCATGTGTGTGTGTGTTTTGTTCGTCTAATTGTCTTGTTGTATGTGTTATTGGTGTGTGAAAGCTCTGTTCGTCTGTGGAAAATAATCCAGATTAAAATTCTAAACCACGGTTTCAAAAAGTGTTTATTTGTGTTGAATGACTGCAGCATTCAAAACGAATGCACTTTGGAGACTTCCATTAAACAGAAAAGGTTTAACTAAAAGATTGTAAGAGAAAAAGACAGACGATTTAATAATATAAAAGTTTGTCCAGCCCAAATTAAATTGAAACACGGAGATATTAACATGGCCTAAACAAACATATCTCAGGCTTGTTACAAATGATTGAAAACTGGGGATAAAGGTTTTTGTTTTTTCGTTTGGAGCCTAATTATGGAGTATAGTTAACCAGAGGCGTGGGGAAAGTATTCAGTTACACTATTAATGCATAAACTTGTATTTGACAATGGATTCATGACAGCTGTAAAAATACCAGATTAGAGGCTTTTTATATAGTAATTTTAGAACATTAATAAAATGGCAAACAGCATATTGAGAGAATATGGGAGATTTTTGACTAAGAATTTTACTGCTGCCAAAAGAGGAATTTAGAAGAGCATCAAAATTTCAGACGGCTACATTAAACACGTCATCTGTTACAATCATTTGTGGTTATCCAGTTATGCTGAGCTGAGGCGAACCACAGAGGGACAGTTTAACCTAAAACAGGACAATAGATATGTTACTACAGCCCCAACCTCGCTGAAAACAGCCGAGGATTGGTCACTGATAGTATGTATGTCCCGCCTGCGGCTCAGTGCGCAGCCCACCCCTTCAGGGGCAGACTTGCTGTCTCTGCATTGAGAAACGAAGGGACCGCTCAGGATTAAATGTGTTTGAGAGAGAGTAAAAATAAATGAGCAATAAAACTTGTGATTTTATCTAAATGTAAAATGTATTAATGTATATGTAACTGCTTAATACCATTATATCTTCATATAGGAGTTAAAAAATATTTCAGCAGGAAATATTTACACATTTGTTTATACATTGTGTAAACATCAGGGCGTTATGATTTGTGATTTAGCTCATTATTGGCTTAGTTTATCATTTTATGGCACCAGGATGTTGTCATTCCAATTCTGGAGAGGGCCTAAAAAAGAAAAATATTTTTTGTACAAGCATAATTTTAACTAGCGTCATTTATTGCAAAAGTCCGTCCGTTTTCTTCCGCTTATCCGGGGTCGGGTCGCAGGGGTAGCAGCTTCAGTAGGGAGGCCCAGACGTCCCTCTCACCAGCCACTTGGGCCAGCTCCTCCGGGGGAATCCCAAGGCGATCCCAGGCCAGCCGAGAGACATCCCTCCAGCGTGTCCTGGGTCTTCCCCTGGGCCTCCTCCCAGTGGGACGTGCCCGGAACACCTCACCAGGGAGGCGTCCAGGCATTCTGACCACATGCCCGAGCCACCTCAACTGGCTCCTCTCGACGTGGAGGAGCAGCGGCTCTACTCTGAGTCCTCCCCGGATGACTGAGCTCCTGACCCTATCTCTAAGGGAGAGCCCAGACACACTACGGAGAAAACTAATTTCTGCCCCTGACGCTGCCCAGCATTTTAAGACGGCGCTTCCAGTCGTCACTGCCAGCCTAACCTTTGCCGCTGCCCAGCATGTTTAGACTATGCTGCCAGCGTTTTCTAGTTTCTGTTTTTGTTTTGAGTTATTTTTGGCCCTGGTGTTTTGAGTTACTTAGCATTCGTTGGTTTTAGAGTATTTCAGTGTTCCTTAGATTTCTTAGAGTTCTTTAGTTTCGGTTTGTTGTGTGTTCAAGTTCTGCTTAGATTACTTGAGTTTCAGTTTTGCTTTGGGTTTTATTTCTTTTCAGCTCAGTTCTATTGTTCTAGGTTTGCCTTTAGTCTTTCGAGTTTTTGCTTCTGAATTCTAGTTTTTACCTTAGACTTCCTGTTGCTTGTGTTCTTATTTCTAGCTTTAGTTATCTAGTTTTTCATTAGTTTAGCTGTACCTGCCCTCGTCTCCCTGTTTTTGCTTTGTTTTATAGTTTTGCTTTAGGTTTTGGTCCCCTTCCTAGTGTTCTGGTTTGTTTCGGTTTTCTAGCTTTAGCCCCGGTAGTTCCTGTTTGGCCCAGTAGTTTCTGTTTAAGCCCTGTGGATTCCTGTCTAGTGCTGTATTAGTATTTTAGTCTGTCAAGTTTGTTGATTCTGGTCTTAGTTCCGTATTTGTTTTTCTAAGTTTTGTTATTTTATCCCCTTAATGTCTGTGTGTCTGGGTTCCTGCGCTGTCTGGGTTCCTGCGCTCTTAAAGGTCCCTGTGCTCGTAAAGGTCCCTGCGCTCTTAAAGGTCCCTGCACTCTTAAAGGTCCCTGCGCTCTTAAAGGTCCCTGTGCTTTAAAAGGTCCCTGCGCTCTTTAAGGTCCCTGCGCTTTACTTCTCCTGTTTTCTTATCTTAGCTTTGCCCTGTTGGGTTAGTCTAGTCCTCTCTAGCCTTCCGTAGTTTTCATTTTGCTTGCTCCCCCCCGGTATCTCTGTTTCCGTTCCCCTGTTTCATATCCTTCCCTGGTGAGTAGTCGCCAGAGTTCTCCGACACTTGGGCTGTCTGTGCCCTCTGGCGCGCCTGACCTGCTGCTGCCTAGCCCTTTGTTATAGTCCCCTGGCGTGTTAGGACGCCCTCTGACCCCTGTAGATTTCGTGTTCCCGACGTGTTTGGATGCCCTCTGACCCCTGTAGATTTCTTGTTCCCGGCGTGTTAGGACGCCCTCTGATTCCTGGTATTTTAGAATTTCCCCTCACGCCCTGGCGATCCGTTTCCCTTGCGCCCCGGCGTTTCCCTCACGCCCCGGCTTTTCCCTCACGCCCTGGCGATCCTTTTCCCTTGCGCCCCGGCGTTTCCCTCACGCCCCGGCTGTGTTTTCCCTGGCGTCTCAGTTTTCACTAGTAGTGCTCCAGCGTTTTCGTACGCTGTTGAGCCCTAGTGTTTCAGTACGCCCGGTCCTTTCCCTTGGCATTCCCGTATGCCCGGTCCTTTCCCTTGGCATTTCCGTACGCCCGGTCCTTTCCCTTGGCGTTTCCATACGCCCAGTCTTTTCCCCTTGGCGTTTCCATACGCCCGTTCCTTCCCTTGGCGTTTCCGTACGCCCGGTCTTTTCCCCTTGGCGTTTCCGTATGCCCGGCCCTTTCCCTTGGCGTTTCCGTACGCCCGGTCTTCCCCCTTGGCGTTCCTGTACGCCCGTTCCTTCCCCTTGGCGTTTCTGTACGCCCGTTCTTTCCCCCGGTGTTTCTGTACGCTAGTTGTGCCCCAGCGTTTCCGTACACTGTTGAGCCCTAGCGTATCAGTCCGCCTGTCCTTCCCTCTGGCATTTCTATACGCCCGTTCCTTCCCTTGGCGTTTCCATACGCCCGGTCTTTTTCCCTTGGCATTTCCGTACGCCTGTTCCTTCCCCTTGGCGTTTCCGTACGCCCGTTCCTCCCCTTGGCGTTTCCGTACGCCCGTTCTTTCCCCCGGTGTTTCTGTACGCTAGTTGTGCCCCAGCGATTCCGTACACTGTTGAGCCCTAGCGTATCAGTCCGCCTGTCCTTCCCTCTGGCATTTCTATACGCCCGTTCCTTCCCTTGGCGTTTCCATACGCCCGGTCTTTTTCCCTTGGCATTTCCGTACGCCTGTTCCTTCCCCTTGGCGTTTCCGTACGCCCGTTCCTCCCCTTGGCGTTTCCGTACGCCCGTTCTTTCCCCCAGCGTTTCTGTACGCTAGTTGTGCCCCAGCGTTTCCGTACGCTGTTGAGCCCTAGCGTATCAGTCCGCCTGTCCTTCCCCCTGGCGTTTCCACGCGCCCGTTCCTTCCTCTGGCGTTTCCATACGCCCGGTCCCTTCCCTTGGCGTTTCCGTACGCCCGGTCTTCCCTCTTGGCATTTCTGTATGCCCGTTCTTTCACCCGGCGTCTCTGTACGCTAGTTGTGCCCCAGCGTTTCCGTACGCTGTTGAGCCCTAGCGTATCAGTCCGCCTGTCCTTCCCTCTGGCGTTTCCATACGCCCGTTCCTTCCCCTGGCGTTTCCATACGCCCGTTCCTTCCCCTGGCGTTTCCATACGCCCGTTCCTTCCCCTGGCGTTCCCGCACGCCCGTTCTTTCCCTCTGTCGCGCGCCGGTTCCTTCCCTTTGGCGCTGTCGTGCGCCCCTTTCCTTTCTTGGGCGCTGTCGAGCGTCTGTTTCCTTTTCCAGCGTGTGCCTGCTTTGGTTTCTCCTTGTCCCCTGGCCTCTGGGGTCCCCAGTGTTGGTTCCTCGTGTTCTCTAGCCCTTGGTCCTCCGTGTTCTCTAGCCCTTTTGGTGCCCCGTGTTCTCTAGCCCTTTGGTTCCCCGTGTTCTCTAGCCCTTTGGTTCACCGTGTTTTCTAGCCTTAGATTCCCCATGTTCTCTAGCCTTCGGTTCTCTGTGTTCGCTGACCCTTTGGTTCCCCAGTGTTCAGCCTGATTCTTGCCCGCTTTCCTGGGCCCCCTCCGCCCACCCAGTGTGGGAGGTTCTGGGCCGTCCGGTGTCCGGCCTTGGGTGGGGGTGCTGTCAGACTGCAGCTTGTAGGCTGCAGTCTGAGCCTCGCTGCCTCTCTCCCTTCCCAGCGCAGAATGATTGATTCCACCTGTCAGGCTGCAATCAACCTCCAACTGCTCCCACCTGGTTCCACCCTTATTTATACTCACCTCAGTTTGTTCTTGCTCGCCAGTCCGTAGTGTTCTTCTCCTGCTCAGTCTCTGCCAGAACCCTGTATAAGCTCAGTTTTCCTGTTTTGTTCCGTCAGAAGACTTCACTTCAGTTTTGTTCCAGCCAGCCTCAACCCTAGACACGCTTCTGTTCTTACTCAAGTCCTCTACTCCTGTTCACGTCTCCTGGGTTCCGTTCTGCTCATGTTCTGCAACTGTTCCACGGTCTTAAGTTCTGCAGCTGTTCCATGGTCTCAAGTTCTGCAGCAGTTCCATGGTCTCAAGTTCTGCAACTGTTCCACGGTCTCAAGTTCTGCAGCTGTTCCACGGTCTCAAGTTCTGCAGCTGTTTCCGCGGTCTCAAGTTCTGCAGCTGTTCCACGGTCTCAAGTTCTGCAGCTGTTCCACGGTCTCAAGTTCTGTAGCTGTTCCACGGTCTCAAGTTCTGCAGCTGTTTCCACGGTCTCAAGTTCTGCAACTGTTCCACGGTCTCAAGTTCTGCAACTGTTCCACGGTCTCAAGTTCTGCAGCTGTTCCACGGTCTCAAGTTCTGCAGCTGTTCCACGGTCTCAAGTTCTGCAGCTGTTCCACGATCTCAAGTTCTGTAGCTGTTCCACGGTCTCAAGTTCCGTAAGAAGGACCGGTCTGTCCCCGGCACCTACAGCGGCTCTAGGAACCTCGAGCTCGGTCAATGCCTGCTGCCCTCATTGGTGCCCACATCCTGTGAGTCACGCAAAATTTAACTGATAAAAATTATATCACTATGGTTAAAATCTTTTTTATTAATGTATTCTTCGAGCTTTACTTCTCCTGTTTTCTTATCTTAGCTTTGCCCTGTTGGGTTAGTCTAGTCCTCTCTAGCCTTCCGTAGTTTTCATTTTGCTTGCTCCCCCCCGGTATCTCTGTTTCCGTTCCCCTGTTTCATATCCTTCCCTGGTGAGTAGTCGCCAGAGTTCTCCGACACTTGGGCTGTCTGTGCCCTCTGGCGCGCCTGACCTGCTGCTGCCTAGCCCTTTGTTATAGTCCCCTGGCGTGTTAGGACGCCCTCTGACCCCTGTAGATTTCGTGTTCCCGACGTGTTTGGACGCTCTCTGACTCCTAGAGTTTAGTTTTTGTGTTTCCCGGCGTGTTAGGATGCCCTCTGACCCCTGTAGATTTCTTGTTCCCGGCGTGTTGCCCCAAACCCGAGGCCCACCAATGCGCCAGAGGGCCAAGGCGCCTGCCAGCGCAGCGGAGGAGGGCAGGACGTGGGGGGATGGGCTCCGCACCTAGCAGAGACTTGAGATGTTCTTGGGAGAGGGAGCGGACCGTACCCATACCTGGAAAAAAAAAAAAGAAAAGGAAAACTCATTCACACCATCCCTCCCTTGTGCCCCACTCACTACACACAGATTTACAAAAAAAAGGACGCTGTACACACATTCCCACATAACACTCGCATCCAACACTTACAAGAGGGGGGGTCACCCCAAATCAACTATATGACTGCTTGTGCCCGACCCCCGGCCCCGCCCCCGGACCAGACGCCCCCCGGACAAGGCCCTCCAAAGAGGGGGGGGGGCAGCACGACCCGTACGGGCCACCCAGCCAGAACCCCCCTCACCCCCTAAATACCTAATAAACCCCCTCCCTCCCCCACCTTACCCTAGCCACCCCTGCCCCGCACCCCTCCTGGGGGGAGCGGAGGCATCAGCCCCAGACCTGGCAAGCCGCTGACTACCCATAGCAGCCCCCCGCCAAGACCCCGGACACAGTGGCCCGCACCTCCTCCAGGCCCCAGACTCCTTGCCGCCATCGGAGAACGGGGGTGTGCAAAAGACCCCGATCCTCCCTACGCCCGCTCAGATGTTGTGTTGTTGCATGTTGTTCTCAAGTGTGTTTAAACACTGGGAGCGCCAAAGAGGGTGCACAGCATAGCCCACCCCCCCTCCGGAAGGAAGCTGGTGCCAGCGCACCCCCTCCAAGCAACTGCCCAGAACCCTCAATGTCTAAGTGCGAGAGGAGGTGAAGGGAGCCGTCCGAGGTGAGGCTCACACAACATAAGCCCCCCAGACGTCTTCCCCCCACCCCCATACCATGGCCTACATGAGTGTGCATTGTGAAATTGTTTGGAGTGAAAGTGTCTAAAATGCATGATAAAATTGGGGAGAGGGACGTCACCAGAAAGTGGCAACCTCCAGTAACGCCCCCTCCCCAAGGACCTACATGTGTGGCGGCGTGATGGAGCAGGCAGGGGGAGGAGTCTGGGGATGGGAAGCCATCCCAGGGAGCCAGCTCCCCTACTGACTCCAACAGGCACCCCCGCTCCCCGAAAGCCCCACCCAGAGAAGGGGGCCTCGCCAGCGGCACCACCGTAGCCCGGGGGCCAGGAGAGGCCGCAGGGCCCGCCAGCCAACCACCCACCAGGACCAACACCTGAACCCCCCCAGCCCACCCACCCAGCCTACTGGCTTTACCCCCCCCCCCCAAAAAAAATAAATAAATAAATAAGAGGGGGGGGGGCCCTGGCCAGCCAGCCCGCACGAGCCATCCCAAACCCCACCCCCCAAGCGAAACCCGCACCGTGAGACGACACGTACCAGGACACAAGCCCACCAGAACGTCCATTTCTCCCCCCCCCCCGCGTAGATTTAATCCCTCCCCAACACTATCATTCAAACAACTCACCATACATTCGACAGTTGACATCCAGGCTGGGTAAGTCCCTACTCCCCCTCCTTCCCCTCCCCCCACTAGCAGAGTGCCGATCCAATGAAGGAGAAGAGCATCTGCCCTGGGATGTTAATGTCCATGCCCCCTTACCAGCTCAACAGGCCCCGAGGCCCCCCAGCGCACCAGAGGCCCTGTGCAGGGGCGGACACCCGGGCATGCGCCGGCCCACACCGAAAGCGGCACACCCCCCGGAACCAGAACCCCCGAGGCCCCGCCGGGGCCCCCGCCCGAGGGCGGCGTGCCCCAGGGACCCCAGGCCCCCAGACCCACCCCGGCCCCATCCAGCGGCAGCACAGCTACCAGGTCAGTAACCCACGTCCGTCACCACGCAGCTCCCCAAGAGCGCCGCAACCGGTTGCTGTAGGCCGCCCGTAGGCCTCCCAAGCCCTTCCCAGATGGGGGCAACAGACCCTGGAGTCAGACCCACCATTCACACGGTTTGCTTTTTGCCGTGGTAAGAGGGCGCTAGCCTAGCTTTAGCCTAGCTTTAACCAAGCCTTAGCCTCATAATGGCTTCTCCATCTCTGACTAAGTCTCCTATCTGCTGCTCTCTGTGTCAGATGTTTAGTTATTCCTCTGCCTCCTTTAGTGATAATGGTACATGTAATAAATGTAGTATTTTTGTAGCTTTGGAGGCAAGGGTATCAGAATTGGAGACCCGACGCCGTGCTGTTGAAAAATCGGCTAGCGCGGCTAGCGCAGAGCCACAAAGAGTAACTTCTCGTAGCGAACCAATAGCCGCAGCACCTGAACAGCCGGTTAAGCAGGCCGGCTGGGTGACAGTTTGTAGGAAGCATAGCTCTAGATTTCAGCCCCCAGATCACCACCAACCCGTCTGCGTTTCTAATAAATTGTCCCCACTCAGCGACAGTCTCGCTGAGGAGCCGACCTTAATTATTGGCAGCTCCATATTAAGAAACGTGGCACTAAAGACACCAGGGACCATAGTTAAATGCCTGCCAGGGGCCAGAACGGGCGACATAAAATCCTACCTAAAACTACTGGCTAAGGATAAGCGTAAATACAGTAAGATTGTTATTCACGCCGGCGGCAATGACACCCGGTCACGCCGATCGGAGGTAACTAAAGTTGGTGTTGCTTCGATGTGTGAGTTTGCTAAAACAATGTCTGGTTCTCTGGTCCCCTGCCTGATCTGACCAGTGATGACATGTTTAGCCGCATGTCGTCATTCAACCGCTGGTTGTCTAGGTGGTGTCCCGAAAACGACGTGGGCTACATTGATAACTGGCGAACTTTCTGGGGAAAACCTGGTCTGATCCGGAGAGACGGCATCCATCCCACTTTGGATGGTGCAGCTCTTCTTTCTAGGAATCTGGCCAGATTTATTAGTTCTCCTAAATGCTGACAACCCAGGGTCCAGACCAGGAAGCAGAGCCGTAGTCTAACACACCTCTCTGCAGCTTCTGTACTGTTACCCACCCATTACCCTATTGAGACAGTGTCTATCCCACGGTCAACACTAAACAAATTGAAAACGGATCTAAAAGGAGATCATAAAAATCTAAGAAAAATCAATACAGCTCACTTTGAACCAAAAAAATTAAAACAATTAAATGTGCTTTAGTAAATATAAGGTCTCTCCCTCCAAAGACTTGAATTGATTTCCGATAATCAGATTGATTTATTTTGTCTCACAGAAACCTGGCTACAAGAGGACTACGTTAGTATAAATGAGTCAACTCCCTCCAGTTATTTAAATTTCCACATTCCCAGATCTGTGGGAAGAGGAGGAGGAGTGGCAACTATCTTTCAGTCTGATTTATTAATTAGTCCCAGGCCAACTAATAACTACAGTTCTTTTGAACATTTAACCCTCAGCTTCCCTCATCCAAACTTCAAAGCAATAAAACCTCTTCTGTTTGTTGTTTTGTATCGTCCACCAGGCCCTTACACTCAGTTTCTGGATCAGCTGTCAGACTTCTTATCTGATTTGGTGTTAAACACTGACAAGGTTATTATAGTGGGTGATTTTAACATTCATGTTGACACTGAATGTGATAACCTTAGTGTAGCCTTTAAAACTATCCTAGATTCAATTGGTTTTGTTCAAAATGTGCATAAACCGACGCACTCCTGGTTACATACTTTAGACCTTGTACTGACATATGGCATTGATTGTGAAGAATTAACAATATTTCCTCACAACCCTGTCCTATCTGACCATTTTTTAATAACCTTTGAGTTTAATCTAACTGAGTTCTCCACCCCCAAAAGAGCGTTCCATTATAGTAGATCTTTATCGGATAATGCTGTATCAAAACTTAAAGAGTCTGTCCCCCTTTTAATATCCTCAGTATTGCAGAAATGCCCTGTAGATGGCAGCAATGCTGTTTCTTCCCGTTCACAAATCGACACCTTTGTTAACGGTGTGACTTCCTCATTGCGTTCTGCATTAGATAATGTAGCTCCCTTGAAAAAGAAGCTGATAATTCACAGGAAGCTGGCTCCCTGGTTTAATTCAGAGCTGCGTTCCTTGAAGCACAATGTTAGGAAATTTGAGAGAAAATGACGCTCTACACACCAAGAGGAATCCTACCTAATCTGGAAAGACAGTCTATTGTTGTATAATAAGAGCCTTTGCAGAGTTAGAGCAGCATATTTTTCATCATTAATTTAGGAGAATTAAAATAATCCTAGATTTCTCTTCAGTACGGTTGCCAAACTTACCCAGAGCCACAGCTCTGTTGATCCATCCATTCCCTTAGCTCTTAGCAGTAATGACTTTATGGGATTCTTCATAAATAAAATTGATGCCATTAAAAATAAAATATTTGGCATCCTCCCAAACATGATTACCTCGTCCTCAGTAAGTGAGGCAGCGTTGGAGGAATCTTTAGAACCTGCACAGTGTCTGAACTGTTTAGAAGCAGTAGAGCTTTCTGGGCTATCTAAAATTTTAGCTTCATCTAAACCTTCTACCTGTATGTTAGACCCAATCCCAACCAAGTTGTTTAAGGAGATATTCCCATTTATCAGTGGCCCTATTTTTGAAATGGTTAATCTATCCTTAGTAAATGGATATGTACCACAGGCTTTTAAAGTAGCTTTTATTAAACCTTTACTTAAGAAACCTTCTCTTGATCAAGATGAGTTAGTAAATTACAGACCTATATCTAATCTTCTTTTCCTATCTAAAATTCTTGAGAAAGTAGTTGCTAATCAACTATGTCAACATTTACAAAGTAATGACTTACTTGAGGAGTTTCAGTCAGGCTTCAGAGCTCATCATAGCACTGAAATGGCTCTGGTGAAGGTCACTAATGATATTCTCATGGCCTCAGATAATGGACTTGTGTCTGTACTTGTCCTGTTAGATCTCAGTGCTGCATTTGATACAGTTGATCACAATATTCTCCTACAAAGACTTGAGCATATTGTAGGGATTAAGGGGAAAGCATTAGGCTGGTTTAAATCTTATCTGTCGGACAGATTCCAGTTTGTTCATGTTAATAATAAATCTTCTTCAAACTCTAGGGTCACTTGTGGAGTACCACAGGGTTCAGTCCTTGGACCCATTCTCTTTACAATATATATGCTTCCGATTGGCAAAATTATCAGACAGCATGGGATTAATTTCCACTGTTATGCTGATGACACTCAGCTATATTTATCCATAAATCCTGATTAATCCAATCACACTGCATGAAAAGTGAGATTTTCGTCCCCGTAAACTACCGCAGATCTCCCTCATTTTCGGCAGTTAACGACAATTTGCAACCCGCGCTTGTCGCCGTTTGTCAGTGCCACAAATTGTTGGAACCGGACAATGACGTATGTGGAGAGCGATCAGCTGTACTAATGGCCCTAATTAGCATATGAATGCAGCGAACCCACTCGGATGGCCAGGTCTGGCTTGAATGTTCTTACTCGTGATTGGTTGGCATATATATATTTATTTATATTTTTATATATTTATATATATACATATATATATATATATATATATATATATATATATATATATATATATATATATATATATATATATATATATATATTCAATTCAATTCAATTCAATTTTATTTATATAGCGCCAATTCATGAAACATGTCATCTCAAGGCACTTTACAAAGTTAAATTCAATCATATTATACAGATTGGGTCAGATTATACAGATTGGTCAAAAATGTTCCTATATAAGAAAACCAGTTGATTGCATCAAAGTCCCGACAAGCAGCATTCACTCCTGGAGAAGCGTAGAGCCACAGGGAGAGTCGTCTGCATTGTACATGGCTTTGCTGCAATCCCTCATACTGAGCAAGCATGAAGCGACAGTGGAAAGAAGAAACACCCGTTAGCGGGAAGGAAAACCTCCAGCAGAACCGGGCTCAGTATGAACGGTCATCTGCCTCGACCACCTGGGGGTTACAGAAGACAGAGCAGAGACACAACAAGACAGACAAAAAGCACAGAAGCACACATTGATCTAGTAATCTGTTCTACATTAGATGGTAATAGTCGGTGATCTGTCCTCCCTGGATGATTTCACAGTCAACAGAACGTCAGACCAGGTGTACCTACTATGAAGAAAAAAGAGAGAGAACACAAAGTTAAAAGCTGAAATGACAACAGTCATTTCAATGTAATGCAATGCAAATCTGGAGAACAGTAGACTGGAGAACAGTAGAAATCAGTAGAGTGAGAAAAATAGGCCCTGATGTCCTCCAGTAGCCTAAGCCTATAGCAGCAAAACTATAAAGGTAGCTCAGAGTAACATGAGCCACTCTAGTTATAAGCTTTGTCAAAAAGGAAGGTTTTAAGATTAGTCTTAAAAGTAGACAAGGTGTCTGCCTCACGGACCAAAACTGGGAGTTGGTTCCACAGGAGAGGAGCCTGATAGCTAAAAGATCTGCCTCCCATTCTACTTTTAGAGACTCTAGGAACCACCAGCAGACCTGCAGTCTGAGAGCGAAGTGCTCTGTTAGGAACATACGGAGTAATCAGAGCTCTGATATATGATGGAGCTTGATTATTAAGGGCTTTATACGTTAGAAGAAGAATTTTAAATTCTATTCTTGATTTAACAGGAAGCCAATGAAGGGAAGCTAAAATTGGAGAAATATGATCCCTCTTGTTGATTTTCATCAGAACTCTTGCTGCAGCATTTTGGATCAGCTGAAGACTTTGAATTGCATTTTGTGGACTTCCTGATAGTAAAGAATTACAATAGTCCAGCCTTGAAGTAACAAATGCATGGACTAGTTTTTCAGCATCACTCCTGGACAGAATGTTTCTAATTTTGGCGATATTCCGGAGGTGAAAAAAGGAAACTCTGGAAACCTGTTTAATATGGGATTTAAATGACATGTCTTGGTCAAAAATAATTCAATTCAATTCAATTCAATTTTATTTATATAGCGCCAAATCATGAAACATGTCATCTCAAGGCACTTTACAAAATCAAGTTCAATCATATTATACAGATTGGGTCAGGTTATACAGATTGGTCAAAATGTACTATATAAGGAAACCAGTTGATTGCATCAAAGTCCCGACAAGCAGCATTCACTCCTGGGGAACCGTAGAGCCACAGGGAGAGTCGTCTGCATCTGCATAACACCAAGGTTTTTTACTTTATTACCAGAGGCCAAGTTAATGTCATCCAGATTAAGTGATTGGTTAAGAAGTTTATTTTTTGAGGACTCTGGCCCAAAGATTACAACTTCGGTCTTGTCAGAATTTAGATGCAGGAAATTTAAAGTCATCCAGCTTTTGATGTCATCAAGACATGACTGCAGTCGAAGTAATTGATTGGATTCATCAGGATTTATGGATAGATATAGCTGAGTGTCATCAGCATAACAGTGGAAATTAATCCCATGCTGTCTGATAATTTTGCCGATCGGAAGCATATATATAGTAAAGAGAATTGGTCCAAGGACTGAACCCTGTGGTACTCCACAGGTGACCCTAGAGTTTGAGGAAGATTTATTATTAACATGAACAAACTGCAATCTGTCCGACAGATAAGATTTAAACCAGCCTAATGCTTTCCCCTTAATCCCTACAGTATGTTCAAGTCTTTGTAGGAGAATATTGTGATCAACTGTATCAAATGCAGCACTAAGATCTAACAGGACAAGTACAGACACAAGTCCATTATCTGAGGCCATGAGAATATCATTAGTGACCTTCACCAGAGTCGTTTCAGTGCTATGATGAGCTCTGAAGCCTGACTGAAACTCCTCAAGTAGGTCATTACTTTGTAAATGTTCACAAAGTTGATTAGCAACTACTTTCTCAAGAATTTTAGATAAGAAAAGAAGATTAGATATAGGTCTGTAGTTTACTAGCTTATCTTGATCAAGAGAAGGTTTCTTAAGTAAAGGTTTAATAACAGCTACTTTAAAAACCTGTGGTACATATCCATTTACTAAGGATAGATTAATCATGTCTAAAATAGGACCACTGATCAAAGGGAATACCTCCTTAAACAACTTGGTTGGGATTGGGTCTAACATACAGGTAGAAGGTTTAGATGAAGCTAAGATTTTAGATAGCTCAGAAAGCTCTACCTCTTCTAAACAGTTCAGACACAGCGCAGGTTCTAAAGATTCCTCCAATGCTGCCTTACTTACTGGGGATGAGGTAATCATGTTTGGGAGGATGCCAATTATTTTATTTTTAATGGCATCGATTTTATTTATGAAGAATCCCATAAAATCATTACTACTAAGAGCTAAGGGAATGGATGGATCAACAGAGCTGCAGCTCTGAGTAAGTTTGGCAACTGTACTAAAGAGAAATCTAGGATTATTTTTATTCTCTTCAATTAATGATGAAAAATATGCTGCTCTAACTCTGCGAAGGGTCTTGTTATACAACAATAGACTGTCCCTCCAGATTAAGTAGGATTCCTCTTGGTGTGTAGAGCGCCATTTTCTCTCCAATTTCCTAACATTGTGCTTCAAGGAACGCAGCTCTGAATTAAACCAGGGAGCCTGCTTCCTGTGAATTATCACCTTCTTTTTCAAGGGAGCTACATTATCTAATGCAGAACGCAATGAGGAAGTCACACTGTTAGCAAATGTATCTATTTGTGAATGGGAAGAAACAGCATTGCTGCCATCTACAGGGCATTTCTGCAATACTGAGGATATTAAGAGGGGGACAGACTCTAAGTTTTGATACAGCATTATCCGATAAAGATCTACTATAATGGAACCCTCTTTTGGGGGTGGAGAAATCGGTTAGATTAAACTCAAATGTTATTAAAAATGATCAGATAGGACAGGGTTGTGAGAGAATACTGTTAATTCTTCACAATCAATGCCATATGTCAGCACAAGGTCCAAAGTATGGAGCCAAGAGTGCGTTGGCTTATGCACATTTTGAGCAAAACCAATTAAATCTAGGATAGTTTTAAAGGCTACACTAAGGTTATCACATTCAGTGTCAACATGGATATATATATATATTTATTCATATTATGCTGTATATTCATGTGATCCTACACTACTACACTATTATTAGGCTACCATCAAGGACATGAATGAATTTATACAGGAAATGAACATTTGCCAGGAAAATGTTTATGCAAAGAAAGAGCTTTATTAAAACAAACAACTATATACAACGCGAGGATCTGCCCACACATAGGTATCCAAAAAACTACAACTCCGTGAACTGTCCGTTTGCCTCCTCGGGGTTGTAGGTAACTGGCAGCATTCTCTCCGAGGCAGGTCCGTTGTGCAGACGCCTATGTGCGTGGCTCTGTACTTTGGCGTCGCCTCTAACCGGGACTGCAGCTTCACACAGAGTTCAGAGAGATCCGGCTTACGAAATGACAGCGGCCGTACAATCCATCCAGAGACCCCGCCAACGACGCCATCTTCTTCGCCAGACATGTGGTCGACGGTGGCGGACTTCCAGAGTTCCACTTCCTCATCCGCTAGCACGCTCTGCCTCGATTCCAGCAGCTGTAAAAAAAAAAAAAAATGAATCAGTACTGTGCGATGGGATGCACTGCGTATGGACACAACACATCTACAGGGTTTCCCGCAGCGCTATCTTGGCGAGGCGGCCAACACGTGACGTTAACACGCGGTTTTTGTTGTTGCTTTCGCGCGTGCGTGAATGGCAGGGAAAAAACACATGGATACCCCCCGCTCCGCGAGGGGGAGCAAAACGTGTTGTCCCCCCCAACTCACCGCCTCGCCTAAGCAAACTCCTGCGGTAAACACTGATCTATCAATGCACCTGAAAAATAGTCACCAAATAAAGTCTTTCCCTCTTTCTTCTAGCTCGACTCCGAGCTGAATTCTTGGCAGCTTCAGCTCCTGCGTACCGTCTCATAATACGTCTTACAGGCGGCTGGAAAACAATTAAATGAGAGTGGTATGAATAAAAATCAAACGCAAGTCGCAGTAACAAGGAAGGAGAAACAGTAAGAACAAGTCACTTACACACAATGTCGTCTTTATCAACATCGTGTAAATCTGGACTTGCAATTATTGCTCCGAGCAAATAGGAGGTCACCGCCTCATTATGAGGCGTGCTTAGTCTGTGAAAACAAAATGTACAGTTATGATCGGTATCTATCCATATCTATTTCCTTTTACCGCAGAATGAAAGCATATTCTTTAAATCTTACCCTTGCTCCGGTTCATAGCGCCTGAGGACATGAACACACAGGAGCGGAGCGCTCAGCACATTTTTTTTTACTTCTTCTTCTTCTCTATCATGGCGGATCGCAAGCAACTTTAAGGTGCATACCGCCAACTACTGTTCATGAGTGTGTAGCAACACTGTTTTACATCTACTAAATTCTATTTGTTAATTTTGTATTCTGAAGATAATAAATAATAAATAAATAATGCTTTCCTTAATCTATAAATATCCTTTATATTTCCTTTATTTCCCAATAATCCTTTAAGACTCAATTCTTGGCCTGTCCTTTTATTCCCAACAAGTTTGTAAAATTGTTGAAGTTACATTTTCATCCATACTACTTTTAATTTTCATCCAGTATACTAAACCTAATTTCATTCTTCTGAATTCCAGTGGAGTTTCTCCAGTCTCTACTAAAAGAGCGTTGATAGGTGTTGTTTTCACTGCTCCTGTACATATACGTAAAGCCCTACTTTGTAATCTATCTATTCTTTGTAATGTTGTTTTAGCTGCTGCTCCATAAATAAAACTGCCATAATGTATTATTGATCTCATGAGAGCCCTATATATGTTTAATAATGATTGTCTATCTGCACCCCAATTATTTCCAGCCACAGCCTTCAGTAAATGTATAACTTCTAACTAAATAACACATTTTACGAAGTGATCAGTCCACAAGTGAAAAACCAGGAGACTTGTTGATGAAACTTCTGGCCATGATGCTTTTGTCATGGCAATCAACCTTCAAGATTTCTGACAATGCCATCACATCACTTCTTCTGTGCATCAAACATTTCATGTGGATACTTGGAAATGTTGTCTGTGTGTGCTAATTCCCTCACTGCCTTTGCAAGCAATATTCCAAAGACTTTATTCTCCTTGAGGAAATGGGCTGGTGTCCTCCGTGACAACTTCTCACAGTATGTGGTTTGTCCAAAATGTATGACAGTATACATGCTTACTGAAACCTACGAGCTCAGACGCGATGGCACAAAGGTTTGTAAGACTTGTGGTCACATACCATTCTACAATCACCCACAGCTAAAGTCTTCATTAAGGAAGAAATGTGACTCTGTCTTGCTAAGAAAGGCGAAACCTCCCCCTGCAACACTGATTTACGTTTGTATAGCTCACAGCATTTTCATTTACATGTTAAAGCCTCCCCTAGAATTAGGAGGAGGGGGGTCATGGGGGGGACAACTGCCACGTCAATTTCTGACAATTCATGGCAGTTTTCGGTGTGCCTGCAAATTACCGTGAACAGCCGTTAACCTGAACTTCCATGACAATCTACAGTGCCGCATAGTGACGGAAATCACACTTTTCATGCAGTGTCAATTACTTCAACTACAGGCATGTCTTAATGACATCAAAAGCTGGATGACTTTAAATTTTCTGCATTTAAATTCTGACAAGACAGAAGTTGTAATCTTTGGACCAGAGTCCTCAAAAAATAAAGTTCTTAATCAATCACTTAATCTGGATGGCATTAACTTGGCCTCTGGTAATAAAGTAAAAAATCTTGGTGTTATTTTTGACCAAGACATGTCATTTAAATCCCATATTAAACAGGTTTCCAGAGTTTCCTTTTTTCACCTCCGGAATATTGCCAAAATTAGAAACATTCTGTCCAGGAGCGATGCTGAAAAACTAGTCCATGCATTTGTTACTTCAAGGCTGGACTATTGTAATTCTTTACTATCAGGAAGTCCACAAAATGCAGTTCAAAGTCTTCAGCTGATCCAAAATGCTGCAGCAAGAGTCGTGATGAAAATCAACAAAAGGGATCATATTTCTCCAATTTTAGCTTCCCTAAATTGGCTTCCTGTTAAATCAAGAATAGAATTTAAAATTCTTCTTCTAACGTATAAAGCCCTTAATAATCAAGCTCCATCATATATCAGAGCTCTGATTACCCCGTATGTTCCTAACAGAGCACTTCGCTCTCAGACTGCAGGTCTGATGGTGGTTCCTAGAGTCTCTAAAAGTAGAATGTGAGGCAGATCCTTTAGCTATCAGGCTCCTCTCCTGTTGAACCAACTCCCAGTTTTGGTCCGTGAGGCAGACACCCTGTCTACTTTTAAGACTAATCTTAAAACTTTCCTTTTCGACAAAGCTTATAACTAGTGTGGCTTATGTTGCCCTGACCTACCTAAGGGGATGTGCTTCTATGGGCTTAGACTACTGGAGGACATCAGGATCTATTTTTCTCACTCTATCGAGTTCTACTGTTCTTCAATTATGCATTGCTAGTCATAATTTCTGCTTATAACTTTTTGTTCTCTCTCTTTTTTTTCTTCATAGTAGGTACATCTGGTCTGGCGTTCTGTTATCTGAGACATCATCCAGAGAAGACAGCTCACCTACTATTACCATCTAATGTAGAACACATTACTGCATCAATGTGTGCTTCTGTGCTTGTTTGTCTCTCTTGTTGTGTCTCTGCTCTGTCTTCTCTAACCCCCAGTCGGTCGAGGCAGATGACCGTTCATACTGAGCCCGGTTCTGCTGGAGGTTTTTCCTTCCCGCTAATGGGTGGTTTTTCTTTCCACTGTCGCTTTATGCTTGCTCAGTATGAGGGATTGCTGCAAAGCCATGGACAATGCAGACGACTCTCCCTGTAGCTCTACGCTTCTCCAAAGTGAATGCTGCTTGTCGGGACTTTGAAGCAATCAACTGGTTCCCTTATATAGGAAATTTTTGACCAATCTGTATAATATGATTGATTTTGACTTTGTAAAGTGCCTCGAGATGACATGTTTCATGAATTGGGGCTATATAAATAAAATTGAATTGAATTGAATTGTCTGCCGTTGTGACCCGAGGGGGAGAAAGAATTGCTGACATCTATTGAGGACTGTGAACACAACCTGCTACAACTGGTGTTCTCTCCAGCTATGGAAGATGCAACGTCTGGGTTCCTGCTCTTCCTCCCACCTGACCCGCCACACGTCACTCTGTTCTACGACAGGAACCACACAGACTGGTATCAAGATTCTTTAAGGTAAAACACAGACAGTCATTTCTAGGAATATGTATGTTGCACCTGAGCGTTTTGCAGCTGCTACTGCTGAACAATTTATAACGATATATGATGTCGGATGAAATGATTTCTCATATTTCTCTTTCTCTCCATGTTGAGCACCAGGTAAAAGAATTAGGGGCATGGTTAAACGTTCCCTTCAGGCAACTGATTGGGTTCCTACCAGCGTGCAGGTTTGCTGTTTTGAAGTTATACTAATACCTTTTAAATTGTCTGTGATGTAACTGATAAGTTTATTTTAGACATGAGTTTGATATGTTACCATGGCCGGGGACATACTGATCATCATTAAGCACCAGAAGGTGTACTTGCCATCACAATTATGAGCAGAAGGTCCACGGAGGTGGGAATACTTTCATGTGTTCCAGTTACATTTAAGGTTAGTAAAGATAAAATTGTAATTTGCCAGAGAACGTGTCTTTCCTGGGCTGTGTTATTTTCCGCAGAAACAACCAACGTGTCCTCCAGCAACAAGCAAAGCGTTCTAACAAACCCAAACTACAGCGCGTGAATGACACGTTATCGTTTTGGGACTAAATGGCTGCTGTCACACCTACATTGTGGGTACGTTGATCTCACGCAACCTTTGAGGGACCTCGTGAAAATATCAGGTATGATCAATTTTAACAATATTTTGTTAAAAGTGTTTTTTTCCTACTTCACCAAAGATTAGCCTTTGCAGTTGAATTGACTCTTTTTGCCGGCTTTTTACTGTTGTTTCTGGAACAAAATTAATTTTGTTTCCAAAAGGGGGAACAGTTGGTAAAAGGGGAGTGCAGGATTTTTGACATGAGGATGGCATAAGAGGAACTGAGAGAGGAATTAATTACAAGAAGAGTGTAGGTGGAGCAGAGCAGCTTCAGAGGTGCGTTGGAGTAGAACGGGTGCTGTAAAACGACCTGATGGTGTTTCCTCCAGGATTAAAACAGGAACTTTTTCTGAAGCACCCGGAGTAGAACATCTGGGGTTATAGAGGTTACAGCAATGTCTTGTTTAAAGTGGTGTGATGTGTGGTCACTTTAATCCAAAGAAGATTCGGACATCGTTACAGGAAAAAATGTACTTTGATTTCAAACCAAAATTAACTAACTTTTGATTCCACAGACACGGTGATCCACATCAGAGGTTTAAAGTATTTGTGTGTGCGTGCATGGATTATTTTACAGGACAACCACAGGCCTGTGAAAGGAGAGAACAGAGAAACTGTGATAAAGTGTCTCATTAAATATTACATTTCTAAAAATAGGTTTCCCGATAGGATGAAGATGGAACAATGGAAGGTGGTAAGGATTAATTAGAATCTGAAAAAACAATTGGCTAAAATCTGTGCACAGACTAAATTGACATGGGGTAAAGTTTTGATGTTTGTTTCTTGTTGGAGTGTTAATTTCATTACAGGATGCATTCTCTGACTGGTAGGAGTTTTTCGGGGTGCGACGTCAACCTCCCGGGATTCACAGGTAGCACACGAAATTTGACATCCAAAGATTGTCGTGTAGTTTCAGATTATATTGGAGATTCCTAAGGAATGTGAAGGAGGGTCCACCAACCCTCAGACTTCGGCTGAGTGCGCGCTAAGGTCAATGAAGGACAGATGTGGGGGTTGTGATTTACGGTGCTCTGACCAGAGTGCGGAGCCGTGAGGTCCCAACACAGGGTGCCAAAGGAAACACTGAGACCAGTGCAGAACCAGAGTGGGAACTCCTGAAAGTCATCAAGAGAAAGTGGTCAGAGCCAAGGTGGGTCGGACCCTACCAGGTGGTGGAACGCACTTCACACGTGGTGAGGCTGAAGGGAAAAGGTGACACGTGGTATCATTGGAGTCACTGCGCAGCAGCAGAGGAACCTCAGCGCTCTCAAGATCAGGTGCACCAGGATTTACAGGATAACACCACAACGCCGTGAAAGGGAGCCTACCGTTAAATCCTCTACTCAACCAGGGGCATGATAATCCCCGTAGAGAGATTCAGTGATCTTAAACTCATCCACAAAAACTGAGGAAAAAGACAGAGCAGAAGAACAAAGAAGAAGAGACGGAAGCACGGTCAAACTCTGACCAGAAAAGACTGTAGCATTAGTGCTACTAGGGGAACAGAAGAGGCGGAAGAAGTGGTTTTGTCCCTGACCACAGGGTGTTGGAGCAACTCTCACACCCAGAGGGAAGAGGAAAAACCAAAAGAGACTCAAAGAAGTAAAAAAAAAAAAAACTATTATTTTTACCTTTGTATTTTTGCATTTCTTGTTGAAATTTGTGTGTTTCTCCACAGGTGTTTTTCCACAGGGGCACTAAAATAGCATAAAGCATGTGGGCAGGAAGAATTGTGACCAAACCCCCTAAGGGTTGGGTTGCAGGAGGTTTATTATTATCTGTTGTCATTGTTACAGGTATATTGTGGTATTTTTGCGACCTTACATTCCAAACATGTCCAGCGGATCCACCTAAAAGACCACAAAACGCGCTATTACAGCAGCATCCATAAAGCGATATGGCGGAGTGGAATTAAATTACACTCTGGGGGCGACAACCACCTTTCAGGTCGACTTATGTGATATTATAAAGTGCGGTAGTAAAAATAATTATGGACAGTGGAGCAGATACTTTAAAACAAGATGAGTTGGCAGACACCCCTTCTGCATTTCACTTCATATTTTCCTGTACACAATTAAAAAACAAAACACACATTAGAAACAAGCACATTGGCGGATGCGTTTAGGAGAAAACTTTCAGATTAAAAGCAATCAAGATTATTATTAAACCCCTAGGATGTTAATTGTTTTAAGTCAGAGTTGTTATTAGTGAGCTATAAGAGGGTCAAACGCATTCGGACAAGTTTCTGGTCTGAACACATTGAGATATGAGCCGCTATATGAGGGATTTTCTTTTACTTTTTATTTAACTCATCTAATATACATATATAGGTGTAGATTGTAGAACTGATCATTTCTCTTTAACCTCCTCTTCAGATGTTGTAAACGAATAGTAGCCAGCCTCTTAT
This sequence comes from Fundulus diaphanus, assembly GCA_037039145.1. Classification (NCBI taxonomy): domain Eukaryota; kingdom Metazoa; phylum Chordata; class Actinopteri; order Cyprinodontiformes; family Fundulidae; genus Fundulus; species Fundulus diaphanus. The sequence goes on from CM073143.1 coordinate 40,745,555, forward strand.
TCTTTGGCAACACAGGAAGGCAGGGTGTTTTAAATGGAAGGGGCATTTCCAAATGGCCATCATCCATCTGTGTAATATTTTCACTCAGAAGTTGTATGAACCGAATGTCATCTTGGGAAACACATTTTCCTTCTGGACCCTTTTCATTGAAATCCATCTCCAAAACTCTTAAAACATCAGAAGCCAATGGAGCGGGCATTTCTTTCACCATCACTCTATGTACAAATCTTTGGTTACCTTGCCGATCTAAATGTGGATTGGCTGCCCCAATAATACTCCAACCAAGAGCAGTCTTCTGAGCAAAAGGTTCATTTTCCCCACCAACAACAACTTCCAAAGGGGCTAAAGCAGAAGGACAGTCAAACCAATGAGTAAAGCCACTTCACAGTCTTGCAAAGCAGGCATTTTGCCAGCCAGATGTTTAAGGTGAGGCCACTGTAATGCTGTATTTCTACTTGGTATGCAAGATGTATCAACAGGAATGAATTCCCGTGTATGCTTGCCGCACCTGTATATAATTACCAGAGAACTCCGAACCTGCAAGTCATACACATTTTGACTTAAAACAGGTGTATCAACAGAAACCATGGTACTAAGTTTTAACTGTACTGGTTTGGTTTCAACAATCAAGTTTTTCACAAGATCTTCTAAAACAAAGGAGGAGTCACTCTGAGTATCAAGGAGTGCATAAGTAAGTATTTCCTTCCCAGGATCCTTCACAGAGGACAAAAAAACTGGAACAATACTTGATGTAGCAGAAATGTTTCGGGTGAGTGCATGAGATAAAACACTGTGAGAAACCTGAGGTGTTTCTTCTGGAGATATAGAACACTGCTGAGCAACATCCTGAGATCTCACTCTCTCCTTGTGTAAACAAGTAGGATGATTCTGCTTACACTCTCCACAAACATGGCGCGTTTTACAATCTTTCAATAAATGGCCTTTCCTTAAGCATCCAAAACAAAGATGGTTCTGATATATAAACGATCTCTTGTCTTCCATTGATTTAACTGCAAATTTTGGACATTTAGCAACACTGTGTGACATGTCTGCACAAACTAAGCAAGGCAGTTTAGATTTCAGAAGATGAACCCTTTCTTGTTTCTTGAACTCCATACTGGTATTAAAAGCCTTTGCCTTTCTGGAAAAGTCATTTGAAGTTCTAGACTTTAACAAAAATGGAGAAGCAACAGGATTACATGTTATGCGTGCTTCCTTTTGTATAAATCTAGAAAAACATTCATAGGATGGATATTCTCCACATGCATCAAGTACTTCAACAACTCTACTCCATTTACGTACAACCCAGTCTGGTAACTTATGATTTTCTGCACAATCATTTAAGATGGACAGTCCCTTTACTTGAGGCATAGCCTCTTCACAACTTTTCAAAAAGTCAGCAAAATCTCTGAGAGACAATGGATCATTTGGTGTAATCTTTGGCCATAACATAAGTTTATCCCTAAATGCTTTCTGAGTTACAAATCGGCTCCCATATCTCTCCTGTAGAACTGACCAAGCACCTTCATATGCTTCCTCAGAGAGTAAAAGAAACCTTCCACAGCCTTTCTGGCTTCTTCAGAGAGATAACTTTTCAGATACAACATTTTTTCCCCAGCAGAGATGGATTTTTAATCAATTAAAGTTGCAAATGATATCTTAAAGTCCACAAATTTCAAAGGGTCACCTGAGAATATGGCAGGTACAGGAACAGGAAGGCAACTTAAACTCAATGAGCTTGATAAGGCTTCAGACAAGTTTACTGCAGGAATCTCAGAGCAAGCTTGAGGTGGTAGAATTGATGCAGCTTTTGCAGCTGATTTTCTTAGGGGTTTTAAAGTTTGCACTGATTTAACCTCAGGCTTAAAATCAAGATTTTCCCTTTCAACACCATCTTCCAGTCTGCTAACATCAACCCAAGCGGCAGCCATTTTAACTTCCATATCTGTTTGCATTACCTTTAGCTTGCTCTTCTCCTCATCAAGCTGCTGTAGCACTTCAGCTTCCTTCTGCTTAATTTCTGCCATAATCTGGGACTCCTGACATTTCCATTCACATTCAAGTTTACTGACTTTCGCATGTTGAGCTTCAATCTCAAAACATGGATCTAACTTGAACCCTTTTGGCTGCAAGATCAGCTTCTGCCAATACACGCCCTTGAGAAACTTTGGAGCTGGTAATTGATGAACCATTTGTACATGAAGAACTTTCAGTAGAGATTTCCCCAAAAACAGACTAATATTCATCTCTATTTAAGACTTCTCGCACCCTTTCCTTTTCAACTTCTTGATTAAATTTTTCTTCAACAATACCCCCTTCTAAAAGCTTACACACAAGATCATAAATCTCATTTGTTAATATAGTACAGGCATCTAGTTTCTGCACAATATCTGGAGTATTTAAAGAATTACGTTGAAGAAACTCATAATTCTGTTTCACTTTCTCAAGACTGTTTTGGACTTGCTGATTTATTTAATCTAGATTCTCCTGAGAGCAGAAACCCTTTAATTTCTTTCTGGCTTCTCTGGCAATTTGTTTCCAGGAGGCATGCGATTTAAGAAATGCCTTTGTCTGTTTTGCAGACTCTGCTTCTCTGTACTGCTCTCCCTTTTCAGTTAACTTTTTTGTGCGAGAACCTGACCCAACTCTTGTCCCTTTGGCTTTTCCTCAATGCATACATCTTCAGTAGAAAGTCCTTTTTTACATGGCAGAGACATCTTAACTCTTACAGTGAAATTAAACCCACATTCAAACTTAACAGTTAGTTACAAAAAACACCATTCTAATATTTTTTTCCCCCTTTTCTTTTTCTTTTTCTTAAACACACCTTATAGGTAATCCGGCGTATAATTTAACCAAGCATAGGCCTTACACTAATTTAATTTCGTAAATATCAACCAAGTGACGTCCTTTCCAAGTTATTTCCGCGTTGTTTGATCAGTCAATTTCTCACCGCGTCAGTGGTCCTTGTCAGATTCAGTTTCTGATACCAACTTGCAATCCACCACGCAGACAACTCCTCATGGTGGCGTTGACTCTGACGCAGCGTCAAACTTCAGCCGATGTCCAATCCAAATGTCTCACCGTCAATGGAAGGTGACACACAGAAGGCTCGAGTTTTCACTGTAGCAGCTCCCCAGTACTTGAATTATTCAGCCGGTCTCGACGGGTGATTTTAGCGTTTTATTTTCTTTGATGAAGATCCATAACAGTCACCAAAGGTACACAGTCTCTCAGTCACCAAAGTCACCGTGAAAACAAAAACATATACAAATATTAGAATACAAACCAAACTTACAAAACAACAAAATACAAACAACAAAACAAAAACGTACCTCACTGCTTTCACTGGGGAATACTATGTTGATTTCTTGGTTACACATTTTTGACAGTTCAAGCCATTCATTGGCACAATGATTGTACCAGCTTTTATAGAGCCCGCCCTCATTATCTACGGCAGCCCGTGAGGTACACACAAAAAACTCAAAACATTACAAAGTGCAAATAACAACAAACAAAACAAAATGTAAACCACCAAAATGCTAATCAAAACAGACAAACATTCTTAATTCATAAAATTCACTTTGAATAATTTACTTGATTATTTAGGCAATTTATTTTAAATAGCTCACCATCCATTACAATAGATATGTTTTGGAGTTTATTAACCCCCCACAAGGGGTTTGAATAAGATTCAAAGAGGCACCTTTAAGATACAACAAGCCTCACAAAATACAACATGCATGAGTGGAAATGGGGGACACCGCTAAAAGAAATTAATTTTGCACCAAAATGTAAATATACGTGATGAAAGCATAGAGCATCTTAAGAACAACACAGCGCCTGATGGATCAGTAACAAAAGCGTTCGCTCTCAGACACCATGCACAAGCACTCAGGAATCTCTAACCCGTTCGAGGAGTGGATGACTGGTGTGTTTGGCAAGTGGAAAGGTCTGATTATGTCTTTTTTATCTCTCTTGCAGTATTTGTAGCAATATTGATTACATGTGGTTGTCGTTGCATTTCATGCATTTGCTCATTGACAGTCCGCCTCATATCCTCCACCATTGAGGAACGGGACCCCAGAGTTATGATGCCTTTGTTAGTCACAGCACCTGAGGAGGAGAACGAGGACACTGGGTTTGAGTTGATGCATGTATAAGGTTTAACCTGAAGTATTACTGTTGTTTGGAAAAATATGTTTTTTCTTTTACTACTTATTGTCGTTACAATACAATCAAGTATTTACCATAGGTGTCATAACAAACCAGTAAATTTAGGGTTTTCTACTGCAATAGTTTATGGGTGAACTCTTTAAGAGTTCAAAAGGGGGAATTGTGGAATGTATTAACCTTGATCCGTTTTTATACATTTGTAGGAAGGTTTAACATGTTTTATATGCTTTTAGATGCTTTCATATGCTTATATATGCTTCAAAATAGAATGGGAGTAGATTAGGATAAAATGCACTGTTCGTGCAAGGTACCGGAGGAGAGTCTCAAGGCCAGGTCAGCAATTAGCAGAGAAAATGTTTTCAAGGCCACCACCGAGCGAACCAAGAAATGAGAACAACAACTCCATTTATGGTATACCAGATGTTAGGGAGTATAACGGAACTGTATGCGTCATTTTGTTCGTGTGACTCTTTTGAAGTTAATAAAACAAGCTGGAACGGCAGGGAGAGGCAGAGTCAGAGTTGTGGCCCACAGATACGGCGGGCGCACCTGCTCTCCCTTCGCGAAGGTGAAACTGAATTCTGCGTCCATGGCTGAGTTTTTGATTTAAGTCCTGCACACGAATTAACGAACCCGGAGAAGCAAGACGGCTTCAACATACCTCAGTGCACCCTCATTCTTTAAACCACACCAGCAGGCATCAGCAATCTCTTCTGTCTTGGTCTCAGTGCTTCCAGATGTTGCTAAACAGTACATAAGACAAAAGACAGACAGCAGTATGATATACAGCACGTCAAACATCACTTTAGATGACACCATGTATGATATTGGGAGGTTTGTGTCTGTGGGTGGGACAAGAAGGAGGACTGCCTCAGCTTAGCAGGATTGAGCAGATTTTACTTGTTAACAGTGATGTACTGTTTCTGTGCAGGGAACACTTGAGAGCATACAAACTTTACCCCTGAAATTTAACTGTCAACAACATATTAGAACTTAATGACAGCTTACCCATTTCTGTGTACCACGTTGAAGGTCAACTTCTGTTGACACCCAAGCGCTTCATGCAGCTGCACAGAGCTTAATTTATGCCCTGTGCTCAAAATAACTACAAAGCATTTGATTCTGAGATGAAAGTGAACATCACAACTTTCATTCTAAGTTTTTGATTCAGTGAATGAAGGTGTAAAGATGATATTTTAGACAGAAGTTTTGTTTCATTCCTTACAAAATTTGATACCTTTCCTTTGCTGTCTGCTCTTACAAAGAATATTGTAGTTTGGAGGAGTTGACTCCATCAGAATAGCTGCTTCATTAAATTCATTTAACCATGTTTTGTCAGGATTTTGTCGAGGATGAACCCGGACACAGCACGCACACACAGAGTAGTTCTTTAAGACGGTTTATTGCAAGTGGATGGTGGTGACATGAGGAACCAGAGTTTACCAGTCGGAGGTGAAGGATGCAGGATCTGGCTGGCAGGTACAGAGTCCAAAAAACATGAGCAATAATCCAAAGCCAAAGTGGAGCTGGGCTGCTGCGGAACGAGGAACGAGACCAAGACGAAGTGACCAAAAATTAGCAGCGCAGCCAAACAAAAACCAAAGCTGACGAGACAGGAACCAAGGCGGGGAAACCGGAGCAGACAGGCATGATGGTCAGGAACAAACACTACGAGCCAGCGAAGAGGAAACAACTGAGGTGAGTTTATAAAGGGAGCCTGACAGGTGGCGGGAATGAAGACTAATCAGTGTCCAGACAGGTGTGACTAATTGCTGAGTGAGGGTGAGCTGAGTGAACTGCAAAAATGACAGGAAAAGAAACCAGACAAAACCTAAACCATGACATGTTTTTCTGTTAAAAACATAACATCAACATTATTGTCAGTAATGAAGTCATTAATTAAAATGAATTTTCCTGACTAAGATCTAATGTTTAATAAAGCCAGTTTATATGACTTAGTGGTTAATATTGTCTCTGTGGCAGGTTGCATCTCACAGTTTGACCTTTAAGTATGATTGTTTATTCCTGTTTCCTTTTGTTTTTCTTATTTCTGCCACATATCAGAATCAGAAATACTTTAATAATCCCAGAGGGAAATTGCTGTTTCAGTAAAACCGCCATCACAAACATTTCAGGGGGGGACGATTTACTGAGGCCTTGCTGCCAAGGACACTGCCTTACATGGTGCCCACAGGGCGCTGCCATTACTCTGTTGAAAAATAGAGGCCACAAAAAGGAAGGTGGGAGGGAAAAAACATATCTCAAACTTTATCCTATTACAGGATAAAGTTTGAGATATCAAAAACCTCTTGCACGAGAAGCACAAATAAGACGAGATACATATGGCAGAAGGTAAACATTTGAGACTAGTCGCGTGTAAGTTCATCTGTTTTTATGAGCATCAGTTATGTGTGTCTGTTTGGGTGAAAGTGTTTCTATTTCCGTGAACACTCTCCAGAGGCCATTGTCCTTGATGTTATCAGCCGGCCAACAGTTCAGAAAGCATCCGCAGATGTAAGCGGGGGAGGAGGAGCAGGGGAGAGTTCTGAGCTCTCTCGCCATAACAATCCAGGAGTGATTAGATAGTGAAGGCATAGTCCAAATACATTATTTGTTATGAGACAAGCTGCACTGACTTTCCCGTCAGCTTTAAGTCTTTGCTGGCTCCAAATGGCGAAATCCAATATTCCAAATTGTTGGACTTTTCCGCGTTTCACTTCCAGATTTTATCCCATCTCCCCTTGAGTTCAACCACCGAAGGCAGTCTGCGTTTCAGCGCAGCCAGCTTTTCGGCTCTACTCCTCCACCTTCCAGGTCTGTCCGTTCACCGCCTTAGTGATCGCGTCATATGCAGTCAGCAGCCTGATCAAGGCCAAATGGCTACCAACATCCCCTGTATTTGCTGATACATCAAAAATCCACCAAATCCAATAAGTAGAAATCCAAGTATCCTGAATCCAAACATGCAAACGTTTCAAACGTCCAGGAATGACAAAGTCGAAAGACACACCATTTTCCATCCAAGAATATAGGGTGTATCCCATGAAATGAGTCAAATTGGGACCAGACGGGTCCCCCTTTTGTTGCCTACCCGTCGAAAAAATTTGATCAATAGCATTGAGAGACCAGCTTACCAGATCCATGTTTTTCAGAGTTCGAGTGATATGAAGAAAGTGCTCAGAAAGACAAGATATAGCAGCAGAAGCAGGAGAGGGGGGAGGGGGTGGGTGAAAGCTGGAGAGGAGAGAAAAAACATGACCGACCTCGAAGAGAGACAGATCATCACAGATATTCCATATTCTCCGACAGAAGGCCGAAGCTGATGCTGGAAACTATGATGTCTGATAAGGTTGCTGCTAGGGCCTGGTGTGTATCACCAAGAAGTCATCTGAAGGTCCTGAGCACTGGCATGTTCCTTGATATATAGAGGAGAAGGCTCAGGGGATCTGCTGTCTTTGGAAGATGCTGGTTTAGTCACAGAGATTGGGTTATCAGAATGGCTATGTGGAGAGGATGTCAACTGTAGGCCAATCTTAAAAACTTTGTTCATGTTATGAGTGAATTCCAGAAAGGGTACATCTGGGCTTTGTGGAGAAAAAGGGGAGGTGTGTGCAGTCTGGACCGGTGTCCGTGGGGATGGAGGTTTTGGGTTCTCTTTGGAAGTTAAAGGGGAGTCCTCTTTTTGTCATGTTGAGATCTGGGATGAATCCTCCTGTAATTGTGATATAGTCTCTTTCTGTGTCATCTTTCTGCCTATCTTTATCTTGGCTTGTCTGGGCTGTACTGGGCTTATCATTTGTTTTGGCACTGGTTGAGCTTTGTTTTGGGACAAAGCCGATGGTGCATGGTTCACAGAATACAAGATGTTTGAAATCAGGCGTTTTGCACCTGATCTATTTAGAAAGAAACCATCTCTGTTAAGCAGATGTCTCCTCTCCCAAAGCATGTGTAAAGTTGTCTATGAAGGTTACAGCTGTTTGTTTTCATGTTTTTTCAGCCATTTGTTTAGCATCAGAACTCTTGAAAAAATCTCATCTCTACAATTAATGGGCATGTGAGGGCCACTGAGAAACACCTTGACATTAAGGCCATCAACTAAATTTAGCAGACGAATGTAATCCTCTTTCAATACTTCTGATTTTCTTATCCGGATGGTGTCACCCAAGGCTTCAGCTTGTACTATGAGTTTTTCCAGGGTCTGGCATTCTCTCATGATCCTTCGAAGGATGTCTAATATATTAGACACCAGGTCAGAGTTCAAACAGTATAAATGAATCAACACCTGTGTGTTTTTCTGGTTACAGAAATGTTTAATTTCTATTGTTGTATAACAAGACCATTCGCAGAGTTAGAGCAGCATATTTTTCATCATTAATTGAAGAGAATAAAAATATTCCTAGATTTCTCTTTAGTACAGTTGCATAACTTACAAAGAGTCATAGCTCCGTTGATCCATCCATTCCCTTAGCTCTTAGCAGTAATGATTTTATGGGATTCTTCATAAATAAAATTGATTCCATTAAAAATAAAATAATTGGCATCCTCCCAACCATGATTACCTCTTCCTCAGTAAGTGAGGCAGCGTTGGAGGAATCTTTAGAAACTGTGCTGTGTCTGAACTGTCTAGAAGCAGTAGAGCTTTCTGAGCTATCTAAAATATTAGCTTCATCTAAACCTTCTACCTGTATGTTAGACCCAATCCCAACCAAGTTGTTTAAGGAGATATTCCCCTTGATCAGTGGTCCTATTTTAGACATGATTAATCTATCCTTAGTAAATGGATATGTGCCACAGGCTTTTAAAGTAGCTGTTATTAAACCTTTACTTAAGAAACCATCTCTTGATCAAGATGAGTTAGTAAATTACAGACCTATATCTAATCTTCTTTTCTTATCTAAAATTCTCGAGAAAGTAGTTGCTAATCAACTTTGTGAACATTTACAAAGTAATGACCTACTTGAGGAGTTTCAGTCAGGCTTCAGAGCTCATCATAGCACTGAAACGGCTCTGGTGAAGGTCACTAATGATATTCTCATGGCCTCAGATAATGGACTTGTGTCTATACTTGTCCTGCTAGATCTCAGTGCTGCATTTGATACAGTTGATCACAATATTCTCCTACAAAGACTTGAGCATACTGTAGGGATTAAGGGGAAAGCATTAGGCTGGTTTAAATCTTATCTGTCGGACAGATTCCAGTTTGTTCATGTTAATAATAAATCTTCTTCAAGCTCTAGGGTCACTTGTGGAGTACCACAGGGTTCAGTCCTTGGACCAATTCTCTTTACTATATATATGCTTCCGATTGGCAAAATTATCAGACAGCATGGGATTAATTTCCACTGTTATGCTGATGACACTCAGCTATATTTATCCATAAATCCTGATGAATCCAATGAATTACTTCGACTGCAGTCATGTCTTGATGACATCAAAAGCTGGATGACTTTAAATTTCCTGCACTTAAATTCTGACAAGACAGAAGTTATAATCTTTGGACCAGAGTCCTCAAAAAATAAACTTCTTAATCATTCACTGAATCTGGATGGCATTAACTTGGTCTCTGGTGGTAAAGTAAAAAATCTTGGTGTTATTTTCGATCAAGACATGTCATTTAAATCCCATATTAAACAGGTTTCCAGAGTTTCCTTTTTTCACCTCCGGAATATCGCCAAAATTAGAAACATTCTGTCAAGGGGTGATGCTGAAAAACTAGTCCATGCATTTGTTACTTCAAGGCTGGACTATTGTAATTCTTTACTATCAGGAAGTCCACAAAATGCAGTTCAAAGTCTTCAGCTGATCCAAAATGCTGCAGCGAGAGTTCTGATGAAAATCAACAAGAGGGATCATATTTCTCCAATTTTAGCTTCCCTTCATTGGCTTCCTGTTAAATCAAGAATATAATTTAAAATTCTTCTTCTAACGTATAAAGCCCTTAATAATCAAGCTCCATCATATTTCAGAGCTCTGATTACCCCGTATGTTCCTAACAGAGCTCTTCGCTCTCAGACTGCAGGTCTGCTGGTGGTTCCTAGAGTCTCTAAAAGTAGAATGGGAGGCAGATCCTTTAGCTATCAGGCTCCTCTCCTGTGGAACCAACTCCCAGTTTTGGTCTGTGAGGCAGACACCCTGTCTACTTTTAAGACTAATCTTAAAACTTTCCTTTTTGACAAAGCTTATAGTTAGAGTGGCTCATGTTACCCTGAGCTACCTCTATAGTTATGCTGCTATAGGCTTAGGCTACTGGAGGACATCAGGGCCTATTTTTTTCACTCTACTGATTTCTACTGTTCTCCAGTCTACTGTTCTCCAGATTTGCATTGCATTACATTGAAATGACTGTTGTCATTTCAGGTTTTAACTTTTTGTTCTCTCTCTTTTTTCTTCATAGTAGGTACACCTGGTCTGACATTCTGTTGACTGTGAATTCATCCAGGGAGGACAGATCACCGGCTATTACCATCTAATGTAGAACAGATTACTAGATCAATGTGTGCTTCTGTGCTTTTTGTCTGTCTTGTTGTGTCTCTGCTCTGTCTTCTGTAACCCCCAGTCGGTCGAGGCAGATGACCGTTCATACTGAGCCCGGTTCTGCTAGAGGTTTTTCCTTCCCGCTAACAGGTGTTTTTTCTTTCCACTGTCGCTTTATGCTTGCTCAGTATGAGGGATTGCAGCAAAGCCATGTACAATGCAGACGACTCTCCCTGTGGCTCTACGCTTCTCCAGGAGTGAATGCTGCTTGTCGGGACTTTGATGCAATCAACTGGTTTTCTTATATAGGAACATTTTTTGACCAATCTGTATAATCTGACCCAATCTGTATAATATGATTGAACCTAACTTGTAAAGTGCCTTGAGATGACATGTTTCATGAATTGGCGCTATATAAATAAAATTGAATTGAATTGAATTTAATTTAATTCCACTTACAGATCCATTGCATAATATTAGGGTTCATGGCCCTGTGGCTTGTTTTTTCTCTGGTAGCTTAGAGCGAAGATTCTTGACATACCTTTGAGTGTTGTCGCGATCCTCCTGGGTCTCATGTGGGAGTGGAGCAAATCTGTTTTGTAGCAGAACTCACACATTTCCAGCAGATTTACTCCTATCATTGTGAGAACAGCCCATTGTTGTTTTACTTTTCTTGGAACACTGAGAACTGACTTCTCTGGGGTGGCATCTTGTATGGATTAGCTGAAAACTAAAATGGTCCACACAGGGGAAAAAATAAAATAAATAAATCAAAAATAACTAAATCCAACTTTCTGTAGTTTTGGCTAAGAGATAAAAAATGTTTATAAAAAGTGAAAGGCAGGACAATGCAAGCAAGCAGGGAAAATGCAAGCAAGCAGGGAGTAGAGAAAAAAGCATCCAAGCGCCGCCCGCTTGGACGCTGAAGGTTATACTACAGCCTGCAGAGGAACTCTATGCTATGGAAGCGTAATGCTGCCACTGGAGAAAATAATTTTTTTGCTACTTATCTTGTATAAACATGATAATTATCTTGTAAAAACATGATAATTATCTTGTAAAAACGTGATAATTATCTTGTAAAAACGTGATAATTAACTTGTAAAAACGTGATAATTATGTTATGATCGTGAATCAGGCAAACCCAGTATTCAAACCCAACAAGTGAGGTTAAGGCAAAAAAACAGGATTTTAATAATGAAAACAGGAACAGGCGAGCTCAATAGTCAAAAGGGCAGTCCAAAATCCGGTACACAAAAAGCAGTCCAAAATAGGCAGAGGTACAGACAGGGCAAAGCAAGCTCGGATAACCATAGGACAGAAACTAGTCGGTAAACCGGTAAATCAGTCAGACAGGGCAGGAAAAACAGATCAGGGAACAGGCTGGCTCAGAATCAAAAAGGCTCTCGGGTTATCGTCAACAGGTCAATCAGAATAAAGAATGCTGGAACTAAACTCACCGTGGCTCGTTAAATGATCTGGCAGATAACTGAAGACCGAGGCAGAACTATATAGTGGAGTGAGCAGGTGAACGGGAGTGAAGACTAATTACAAGTGACAGGTGGAAACTGAACTGATTGGCTAGTGACTGGAGGTTGACAGATGAGCAGATGTGATAGGCTGGTAACTGGTGTTTGGGGGAGTGACAGATAAACAGATTGCTGGGAAGAGACATAACTGAACTGGAAACATAAATAAAATCAAACTACAATAAAATCTAACCTATTCCATAAACCAAAACTAACACAGAACCTAAACAGAAAAACATGTCTAAATCAAAACCAAACAAGACCCCAAAATCAGAAACTTAACTAATAAATCTGATAACATAAACCAAGACAAAACCCAAATCGTGACAGAACCCCCTCCTCAAGGCCGGATTCCAGACGGCCTCAGAAACAAAACAGACTAGCTCGGGTGGGTGGAGGGAGGTACAGGACGGAGGGCTAGAATCAAATAAATGTCCAAATAAAAACTCAAACAAAACAAGACGAGTCAAGTTCTCAGGCGGGCGTCCAGGAGGACGGCCCCGACGAGTCAGGTTCTCAGGCGGTCGTCCAGGAGGACGGCCCCGACGAGTCAGGTTCTCAGGCGGTCGTCCAGGAGGACGACCCCGACGAGTCAGGTTCTCAGGCGGTCGTCCAGGAGGACGGCCCCGACGAGTCAGGTTGTCCGGCGGACGTCCCGAAGGACGGCCTCGGTGTGTCAGGTTGTTCGGCGGACGTCCCGAAGGACGGCCTCGGCGTGTCAGGTTCTCCGGCGGACGTCCCGAAGGACGGTCTCGGCGTGTCAGGTTCTCCGGCGGACGTCCTCGGCGTGTCAGGTTCTCCGACGGACGTCCTAGGCGTGTCAGGTTCTCCGGCGGACGTCCTAGGCGTGTCAGGTTCTCCGGCGGACGTCCTAGGCGTGTCAGGTTCTCCGGCGGACGACCTCTGTGAGACAGGTAATCCGGCGGGTGTCCTGAAGGACGGCCCCGGTTAGCAACGATGTCCGGCGGCCGGTGGCGGAGCAGGTCTCTCATAGACCGCCGGCCGAGCAGCAACCTCGGGGACCGTCGGTAGAACCGGACCCTCAGGAACCGACGTCTGGAGAGAGAAAGAACAGAACCTGCCGCCGGACTAAAGGCTGGAGACAACGCCGGACTAAGAGCTAGAAGAGAGGCCTGGTTAAAGAGTTCAGGAGGCGCCTGGCTACAGAGTTCAGGAGGCGCTTGGCTACAGAGTTCAGGAGGAGCCTGGCTACAGAGTTCAGGAGGAGCCTGGCTACAGAGTTCAGGAGGTGTCTGGCTACAGAGTTCAGGAGGAGCCTGGCTACAGAGTTCAGGAGTAGTCGGCCCCTGGCTACTGGCTTCAGGTTCAGTCGGCCCCTGGCTACTGGCTTCAGGTTCAGTCGGCCCCTGGCTACTGGCTTCAGGTTCAGACGGCCCCTGGCTACAGGCTACAGGTTCAGACGGGACCTGGCTACAGGCTACAGGTTCAGACAGGGCCTGGCTACAGGCTACAGGTTCAGACGGGGCCTGGCTACAGGCTACAGGTTCAGACGGGACCTGGCTACAGGCTACAGGTTCAGACGGGGCCTGGCTACAGGCTACAGGTTCAGACGGGGCCTGGCTACAGGCTTCAGGTTCAGACGGGGCCTGGCTACAGGCTTCAGGTTCAGACGGGGCCTGGCTACAGGCTTCAGGTTCAGACGGGGCCTGGCTACAGGCTTCCGGTTCAGGAGACCCCGGGCTACAGACTTCAGATGCTCCCAGACCCTTTAACACCCAGAACCTCATCAATAACCCTTCCAGAACCTCCGACAAAGACAGTTTGGTCAGCCACTTGGGAAATTGGCTGTCAAGCCAAAAATGAGGGGGTAAGAGCTTCCGAAGAGGTCCAGGGGCCTCTAAGTCTCCATGGGGCTCTGGGTGCTTGTCTTCTCGGCGAGGCCCCCGACGGAGCTTGTCGTTCGGGCGAGGGCCACGACGCCGCTTGTCGTCTGGGCGAGGGCCACGGCGCCGCTTGTCGTCTGGGCGAGGGCCACGGCGCCGCTTGTCGTCTGGGCGAGGGCCACGGCGCCCAGTGTCCCGATGAGCCCCCGAGTTGCGGCCTGAAAGAGGGCTCGTCTGAACCCCCTCATCGTGGGCCTGTGGTAGACCCTCCTGGGTTCCCACGTCGCATACTGGCGGCGGACCCTCCTGGGTTCCCACGTCGCAGACTGGCGGCGGACCCTCCTGGGTTCCCACGTCGCAGACTGGCGGCGGACCCTCCTGGGTTCCCACGTCGCAGACTGGCGGCGGACCCTCCTGGGTTCCCACGTCGCAGACTGGCGGCGGACCCTCCTGGGTTCCCACGTCGCAGACCGGCGGCGGACCCTCCTGGGTTCCCACGTCGCGGGCCGGCGGCGGACCCCCCTGGGTTGCAGCGTCTCGGACCGGCTGCGGACCCTCCTGGGTTGCAGCGTCTCGGGCCGGCTGCGGACCCTCCTGGGTTGCAGCGTCTCGGACCGGCTGCGGACCCTCCGGGGTTGCAGCGTCTCGGGCCGGCTGCGGAGCCTCCGGGGTTGCAGCGTCTCGGGCCGGCTGCGGAGCCTCCGGGGTTGCAGCGTCTTGGGCCGGCTGCGGAGCCTCCGGGGTTGCAGCGTCTTGGGCCGGCTGCGGACCCTCCGGGGTTGCAGCGTCTTGGGCCGGCTGCGCAGACAGTGCTGCCTTATAACTGCCGGAGGGCGGCACTGGAGCTGAGGTAGGAGGCGAGTCCTCTGGGACAGGTGCAGGTGCCGGGGCGTCGGCTGGACCCTTGGGGACAGGATTGAGTCCACTATAGAAACCCTGGAGAGCTGCTCTATAGTGCCCCTCGACCTCCTTTAATTTTGCCTCCAGCTCCTCTGAATACCGGCAGAAAAGAGCCTCCCTAAGGTCCTTAATAATAGGGGCAAAAGCTCTTAACTGGTCCTCCAGAGCCAGATCCTCAGCATCACGGGCGCCACCAGGAGGCGCTGTGGGCTGCTCAGCTCTGGGAAGCACCGGACTCCGATCCACTGGGCAGGAAGTGGCAACGGACGGGCGCGGTACTGACTCGCCTGTCGGCCGAACAGAACGGGTGAAGGAGCGACCCACAGGTTTCCGTCCCCTCCTCCGACGGCGGGACGGCAGGACTTGCTGGAGGTTTGATCCTGTCGGTAGAGCCGGGATCGGTGGAGCCCACAGCGTTCCCTGCCTCTCCTCCTCTGGAGGGAGAGAGAAAAAAAGATCCGGGCGAAGATCCCGCACCACCTCCGCTTCGACCTCCATAAACAAAGTTGGTTCTGGATAAAACCCATGGGCAGAGCCGACAGCGGTGTCGCTGGGTGAGTGATCCCTTCTATTCTGAGTTGAATCTGAATTTGTGACAAAGAGCCCTCCCAATCGTAAACTCGGAGCAGGCAGCGGGTTACTGCTGCTGCGGCTGCTGGAGAGATGGCGTCTGGGACCGATACCAGGGGGACAGAACGCCAATCTGGAACCCTCCCAAGCCATAGCGTGTGGAGGGGAAAAAAAAAAAACCTCTAAAAACTTGTTGGGCGATAGGTTTTAGTTTGGCCAGATCATTCTGTTATGATCGTGAATCAGGCAAACCCAGTATTCAAACCCAACAAGTGAGGTTAAGGCAAAAAAACAGGATTTTAATAATGAAAACAGGAACAGGCGAGCTCAATAGTCAAAAGGGCAGTCCAAAATCCGGTACACAAAAAGCAGTCCAAAATAGGCAGAGGTACAGACAGGGCAAAGCAAGCTCGGATAACCATAGGACAGAAACTAGTCGGTAAACCGGTAAATCAGTCAGACAGGGCAGGAAAAACAGATCAGGGAACAGGCTGGCTCAGAATCAAAAAGGCTCTCGGGTTATCGTCAACAGGTCAATCAGAATAAAGAATGCTGGAACTAAACTCACCGTGGCTCGTTAAATGATCTGGCAGATAACTGAAGACCGAGGCAGAACTATATAGTGGAGTGAGCAGGTGAACGGGAGTGAAGACTAATTACAAGTGACAGGTGGAAACTGAACTGATTGGCTAGTGACTGGAGGTTGACAGATGAGCAGATGTGATAGGCTGGTAACTGGTGTTTGGGGGAGTGACAGATAAACAGATTGCTGGGAAGAGACATAACTGAACTGGAAACATAAATAAAATCAAACTACAATAAAATCTAACCTATTCCATAAACCAAAACTAACACAGAACCTAAACAGAAAAACATGTCTAAATCAAAACCAAACAAGACCCCAAAATCAGAAACTTAACTAATAAATCTGATAACATAAACCAAGACAAAACCCAAATCGTGACAAATTATCTTGTATAAACGTGATAATTATCTTGTAAAAATGTGATAATTATCTTGTATAAACATGATAATTATCTTGTAAAAAACGTGATAACTTATCCAGATGGTGGCGCTAGTATGCTTTTAGTCTGACTCATTTAAGACGAAGAAGAAGCATGTGCGTCATAAACTCGGGAACTAAAATGGCAAATTTACGGGAATGGATGCTCGCTAGTATCCACCTTATTTTCAACGGAAATACTGAGACAGTGAGTGACGGTTTTCCGTGCGAGACTTCCGATGCGTCACTTCCTGTCACTGGCGAGTTAGCTGGACAGCGACTCATGCCCCTACTTTCTTCACCCCCAGCCGAAGAATGAGATATCCCTCTGCCTGTGGTTAAAAGTTGTAAATTTGAAGAAACCACTGAAACAATGGTATGTTTGTTCTTTTAATTTCATGGATAAAAGACCGATAGAAGACCACACGATGCCAGAAAAGTGGCTGGGCTACGAAGTTACATTAAAATCTCCGTGGAGACGTCAAGAGGACAGCAGATACAGGTAAGCTAAGAGACGTTTACAGTGTTTACGTTTGTGTCACTCTTGATAAAACATATGCTTTCACATTACAGCTGTCTTTTAGCTTTGTTCTGTCTGTCAATTATTATCTGAATATTTTTCATCCCTGCTGGTAGGTTTTTGGGGTTCCGTTTGTAAAGTTATACAATGAAAGATTTACAGCAAAATGTTTAGCCTGTCATATGACATAAAAGGCAGGGTTTATTATTCATATTTTTGTTATTCATAAATCTGTAAATAAGTCACAGTTCCAAGTTTAATATTTAAATAACAAGCTTAATATTTAGCTCCAAAGTAAACGTCGTTTGTAAACTAAACATTTAATTTGGAGTTCAATATTTAATTTGAAAATTAAATGCTTGGTTTGCATCTTTTTTTTTCAACAATATCTTCATTGAGTTTTATATATATATTTCACTTGTATAAAGAGACAGTGATCAAAACAATAGCATCCATAAAGTGAACAGTTAGAATTTCCACAAAATATTTCACATACTTCACACACTTAACAAAATCGAACAAAACCAAACAAAACACAAACACTCAACAACATATATCAACGCAGCAGTTTTAGGTTGTTTGAATACTTCGATGTTTAAGAAACTGTATTAAAGGATTCCATATAGTCTCAAACTCTGCAGCCCTTCCCCTGGTTACATAAGTCAGCCTTTCCAGCACTATACAAGATGCCATCTCCTTTATCCACATATGTAACGAAGGCACATCCATTTTTCTCCAGGACAGAGCAATCATCCTTCTCGCCTGCAGGAGTCCAAAATCAATTAAAGTTGACTCATTAGGAGTAACAGTAAAGTTTTTTGGATATATACCAAGTATACATATTTCTGCCAGTTGAGTTATCTTCACTTTAATGATCTCAGATAAAGTCGGAACAATTTCTTTCCAGTATTTTTTATATCTGGGCAGTCCCATACGAGAGACTATAGTATATAATGTCCTGTCACTTTTTAATCTGATTTTGATGGATTACAAGTGGGCGGGGCGATTAAAAAGGGGCGGGCTTATTTTTTAATTGACCTTTAGGTGACCCCACTCACATGATCGTCACGTGGCCCTGCTCGTGACCCTCATGTGACACCCTATCATTGATATTATTACCCTACCGTGACCTCCATATGACCCCACCACGTGACCCCTCATGTGACCTCCCCTTCCCTCCCCCCCACATTAATCATTATTAAATTAATTAATTATTCTTTTATTAATTGTATTATTATTATTTTCATTTATATTCTTATCATTAATAATATTATTACTACTATGATTGATATTATTGTAATTATTTAATCCTGTTATGCATACCCAACCTTTTTTAGTAGTATTATTGTAATCATTTAAAGTTATTTATAATTATTTAACTCCGGTATACATACCCAATCTTTTTATTAGTATTATTATGATTATTTTGAATTATTTAATTCCGTTACGTGCACCCAATTTTTAAGGTGGGGGGAAATCAGTCTTTGTTTCAGCCGTAAAAGCAGTCAGACTCTGAATACTTAAAGTTTCAAAATAAAGATTAAAAATAAAACTATATAAATCGTTTAGACGCATAAGCTTCCCCATCCGGAATCTGTAAATAAAAAGCTCAGGGTTCTCGCTCAGCCAGAATCCAGCGATGCAACCCCTCAGCTCTCCCTGTAAACAGCAAGCGTTTAACCTCAGTTACTGACTGCTAACCAGTTGCAGCTTAGAACATAATAATTCCATACACTCTACAGGTCACTGTCAGTTTGAGGGTCATAAGTTCACTCGGTCAGTAAGCAGTTAAAATAATACTCAACTTGTTCGAAACGCCGCGCGGGAGGAGACACAAGGGGGAAGATCTCGCTTTCTCTCAATCATCTGACCCCTCAACACAAAAACTGTGTCTTTCTCTACAACCCTCGCGCTGTCATGCTTAGTATTTATAAATAGCGGACACCCTGTCATAAAAAAAAATCGACAGGATGTTGTATTTCACGCCTTTACGTATCCTAAAAATCCCCATCACACGGACAAACACAATGCCTGTATTATCAATAATGTATATATAAGGCCCTCTTCCCACCTAACTGAATGCATGCACGGTGACTCCCCGAAACATGTCACAACTTCCTTCTTCGCGGCGAGCTACAACCGCTCAGAACTTCAATGACCGGTCTACACGCGCTCCACCTGTGATATGTTTTTTACCAACTCTGAAGGCAGCCATCTCTCTACAGATTGTACTAATATTTCTCCTGTCACTTGTACGTGTCCTAACTATGGCTCTTATAAACTATTCTAATGATTGTTCAGACAATTAATCGTGTAATCGTTAAAAATTTACAAATTCTGCTGGTTCTTATCATAATTACTTAAACTTATTCTATGAGTAATAGAAATGAAAAAAAAAAATGCTAAATCGGGGAATAATTCACTCTGAATAACAAGGCTAAATCTCCAACTAAAAAAGTTCTAGGATCAAAATGTTAAAAGTTCAGCCCTTTCTGGTGGACTTGCAAATGCAGTGCAAATGCATCTGTAGTGAAAATAGTCACAAACAAGTATCAAGTTACACCTGTACATTACATTCTGGATTTTTTCTTTTTTAGAATAGAATAGATTTTATTCTATTTATATAAAACAGATCCTTCTAGTGTACTGCAGGGACAATGTTAAACTAGGTTTTTTTTTAGTCTACAAATGATAATATAATGATAATGACACATTTATCAAATAAGGTACACATCTAGTTTAAATTAAGGTTTGATAAATAATACCTTTTTCATATCATTCTGACACAGAATGAAATAGCTGTACCGTATTCTTAACAGAATAGAAATAGCTGTACCGTCCCAAAGTGGGGAGATTCAGGTGACAGCTGACTTTAGACAATACTGATTAAAATGGAACAAAGCTCAATTTAAAGTTAAGTTAGTACAGCAAAGGAAAAAGAAAACAAACTGCAATTATAAATACATAAGGCCTAGTCAGATAACGATTGAAAAATAAAAAAAGTTCATTTGCAGAATAATGTAACATTTTAAACATATTTTGTTACACAAATTAACAAAAACTGCAAAGACTTTCTCCACAGAACAGAACCAAAACCAAACGTTGCTCTCAATATATTGCTCTGATAAGACTCTGCAGGTTTTTCACTGGAACCTGCTCATTCTGCTCCACTCAGTTATACACAGTGAATCTTCATATATACAATGGATCAAAAAGAATACAAAAAAATACAAAAAGAAATAGGAATGGGCATATGATGTCTTATTTACATTCATAGTGATCTATCTATCTATCTATCTCTCTCTCTCTCTCTCTCTCTCTCTATATATATATATATATATATATATATATATATATATATATATACCTATTCGCCTCTCCCCCATAGTTAATTTTATAGAACACAGGGTTTCCCCAGAATTTGGGCTAATCTTTGCAGTAGGTGTCTTGGTGGGTTGAGGGGTGTTTGCGGTTAACTGTGCCGGGGGGGGATTTTTACCAAAATATTGCTTTTTCATCATTAAAAACAGCAGAACAGTATAGCGTTGTACCAGACAAGTAAAAGTTAGGTAACCAAAGTAAGAAGAACATGATTTTTAATTGTGATGGCAGAAATATCCAGTCAGTAGCTTTTGGTTTTACGGTTATAAACATTGATCCATTATTTGGTGGATATAAAGTCTGCTGATCATCAGCCGGCTGCAAGCAGCAACAGAAATCCATGCAGGGTACAGGCTGACCTGCAGCACAGTAAAAATGCAGAGGTTGCTGTCAGCAATACCTGTTGGCGTGTAATCAGTAGAGCCAACATTTGCACTGCGTTTTTTTTTTTTTCCACACAAACCACGCAGTCTGTTTGTACTAACAGACCGATCTAGACTTAGGTTAAATCAGTCGGTTTGGAAGTGGCTTTTTTCTTGTTGAATAATGCCAGTAATTGTCTAAACTTTCTCTTTTATTTGACAAAATTGCTGACAAGTACAAAATTGTTGGATTTTGTTTGGAAATCAGTGGCAACCGCAGAACAACAGACTCTCTAACAGCCAAACCCTTGCTACAAATCCTCTAAAGCTACATGAGGTGAACCCTGAACTAAGGGGGGAGTTTTGTGGTGGATGGAAGTTTCTCTTAGTTTTCATTTAGTTTCCAAACAAATCTAGAACCAGCACCATTGGTTAAAACATTTAGGTGAACATGCGGAGAGGTTTAGCCTGTATAAGTTTTGACCCTGTCTAGAGCGGCAAAACCAAATAGCTAGTTTTAATTTTTTTTTCTTCCAAAATTCATCTCCACGATCGGTGTATGTAAACTTCTGACTGGAAAAATAGCAGGATATGTTGTCCCTGTATAGGTGAAATCAAACCGTAGCAACTATTTAAAAAATATGTAAACGGTCTAGATTGACTAATTAACTCTTCTACTCCTATTTTGCAAAATCAACACTTACACCCTTTTGGGTCCTTTTTATTTTTACATTATTTGTTGTTATTTCAACTTTATGTTCTCTCTGTTTTGTTTTTTTTTCTCTTCATAGTAGGTACATCTACCCTGGCATTCTGTTTAGCTGTGACGCCATTGCCCTCTTTAACGTAGAAACCATTTGTGGATCGGTGTTTCTGTGTTGTTTTTGTGTCTCTGCTTATGCCAGATTGATAGTGTTAGTAAAATTGTATTGTATGAAGATTTATGGAAAAATATCAATTTTAAACTTGAAAACCAGAGTGTTTTTTTTTTTTTTTACTTTCTAAAGTTGTATTATCTGTCCACTCTGAAAAAGAACAGTCCAAAATTAGCAGTAAGAACCCAACATACAATACGAGTGTGGGTAGTAACTATATTTGACGCCCTAAGATGTGTGTGTGTGTGTGTGTCACTTTATGGCAAATATGCTATAAAAACCCACCAGTTATTACTCCTTTGGGGGTTCTCTTGTAGAAAAATAGTTTATTGCTAGTTTTTGAATCTGTCTTTGGTAAAGAGGATGGATAGTATGAAGTTTATCAGGTGTCTAATTTCAATGGTTAAAAACATGCTGCTTTGTTTACGAGCAACATTTACGATTGTCACTCAACTTATTTATTTTATAGCATTAATTGTTTGCATTTGGAGGACCTAGTTGCAAGAGGACTATGTGCTGAAATTCTAAAGGATTGTTCATTTGAAACTGAGATTAGAATTGAGTCAAATAATGAAAAGAATATCTGGTATAGTGAGATTTTACAACAGTGACAAAAAAACAACAATTTTACGCATCTTTTTTTTATATATAGCTTTTACTTTGTGTGAAATTTTACATATAATATAATCAATACATTATAAAATCTGCAATTAAATTACTCAAAGAGCTTTTTAAACTACACTTACATCATTTATATATACTCTCATCATTTAGTGTACAGTATTTAAGTTTTTTGTTTATTTGTGTGAGCTTTAATTGATGTTTGATTAAGTTAGGTGTGTTAGAAAACCAGAGAGCAAAAGTTCTGACATCAAGTCAGAACCTGACGGTGCACTGGAAAGTTTTCACACCCCATCCACACGTTGGTTACTGGTCAGACCTTTTTATCTATCGCTATCACTCAAACACAACCTCTTGTTGTTCCCTATTTGGCACAAAGGCAGTTTTTGCTTGGAAAAAGACAAGAAAAGATACACATTTTAAATCCGATGATAAATTTACTGAGAGCGAAATAATGGTAGAATTTAAACAATTACACAGTATACAGAAAAAGATGTGCTCACAAGAAATCTAATGACAGTGGATAACATATTAGGTAATGAGGAAAAAGGGGAAAATATGCTTGTAAGATTATCAATAATACCCGGACATTCAAGACGGTCTTAACTATGAAATTAAAAGCTCACATTTATGTGAGAGGATTATTTTCTGTTTCTGCTTTTCTGTTTTGGCTATATATTTTTTTTTTTTTTTTCAAAAATGAAACAAATGTATACGTTCTGACAAATGAGCTGAATGTATCCAGAAGCTTTTTAAATTATTGTATTTATTAAGGGGTATAAAGCTGTCCAAACCAGCCTATTATGAAAAAGTAATTGAATGAATAGATGTTATTATTCACATTTTTTGTAAGCTGAGGCTAATTTTATTACTCACACCAAGGTCTATTTAATGTCAGACATGTAGCCCAAAGAATTCAGTTAAATAGATTCAGGCTAAAATATCTCAGAAGGCTACATATTATGCCTGGATATACATAAATTCAAAAGCAGAATTTGACATTTATCATCAGCATCTATCTGTCTGATGAGGGTATCGTGCCATTTTATCCTTTCTCTTCAGACAACCAGTAACCAGGACAATATTATTTCCAAGAGTACACAAACACCTCATCCAGGAGGCCGCAAAAGAACACAGAACATCTTAGGCACTGCACCTGACTTGTTTCAGTTAAGTTCATTAAAACTAGATTTATTGTTAATTTTTTGGAAGGTGTGCATCCTGGTAGGTTTCACGTAAAACTAACAATTCAGAAAAAGAACTATATACTCAATCAAATCTGGTGGTGGACTGAGGCCAACTTGCCATGGGAGATCCTACCAGGAGTAGGAATCTCTGGAAAACATAGTTCTCAGAATCATAGCAGATTCAAGAGAGGGGTGATACATGGTGGATATTTGACATACTGACTAATTATTAAATTCATAATAAAAACTATATTTTGCTTCTTTTATTCTGCAAGTTTGCCCTTACTGCAGAGCCTTAAATTAATTTCTGCGTTGTATGTTGTACCTCTGTGTCGGAATCTTTCCATTTACATTTGACTTTGCAGTTGGGGCACTTGAATTTCTCTGTGAGGCAGAATAAAGCCTATTTCAATTCTATTCTATCCTATTTTTCTTGTATTTCATGTTTCAATCCTCGTAAAAAGTATTTATAAACAGAGAATGTAACTCTGTTTCTCGCTGAATATCGGGTTTACCGGCATCAGTCATTACAATTTAACAATTCCCCTCCATGTATGTGAGGACCAAATACTTTAAACTCAATTCTGAACTTGATAGGAAACCAGTTTAATGAATTAAAAAGACATAGTTATATTATCAAGCTTGTTTGAACCTATTAATGAGTCCACAGCATTCTGTACAAATTTTGAACGTCTTAGCGAGGATTTGTCTAGTCTGGTTTACAGGCATTACAATTGTCTAATCGAGAAATATATGTGCATGTGCATGTTTTTCAAGTAAAGCTGCCAGCATATTTCCAATGTTCCCTAACAGTAAGATGCAAAAGTGTAAGATGAATTTCACATGTGGGTCTAGGGTGAGGTTCCCCCGTTTACAACTATAGATTTACTTGATTAACAAGTGGAAACAAATCAGTGACATATGTACAAGTGAATATTTGGTGCATCTTCTTTTGTCTGCTTATGGATATACTTATTTCATTTATTTTTATATGTTTTAACAAATAAAGGAAAACAAAATATATGATGGAGCTATAATGTTCATTTCTGTTTTGTTAGAAGATAATAGCCAGGCAGTTGCTTTGGTTTTAGTGAGGAAGTCGATCAATTAAGTTTTATCAGGAAATTGGTGAGGTTTAAACGGCATGTATGATTAAAGACAATAAAATGGTAATGGCCCAAGTATTGATGCTTGGAGAACCCCTTAGGTTAATAAAGCTTTCATGGAGAAGGACTCATTGTTTTTGTTTTGTTTCATAGTGAAACATCTATGTGAAGAAAACCAGATTGTTGCAGAGCCAGAAATACCAACAAGATGTTAATGCCAATGACCAAAAACATTCTGGTCTACAATAACGAACGCCACACTGCGCTCCAGTAGCACGAGCAGAGGAGAAATGTCTGTTTACATGGACGGAAAAGAGTGATATTTGCAAGACATACATACCATTTG
The DNA here is from genome assembly GCA_037039145.1 of Fundulus diaphanus. Classification (NCBI taxonomy): domain Eukaryota; kingdom Metazoa; phylum Chordata; class Actinopteri; order Cyprinodontiformes; family Fundulidae; genus Fundulus; species Fundulus diaphanus. The sequence goes on from CM073143.1 coordinate 40,770,449, forward strand.
CCGATTTAGTGGTTTCAGTGGTACATTTCTTTAACTTTTTTTTTCCTGTGTAATTGATTACTGTAAGCAATGTTTCTGAGACAAATCTTTGAAATTGTACTAACTGCTGCACTCGCTTTATGCTAATGCTGGTTAAAATCGACTGTTATCGAACTGCGTTACTAATTAAAGCCTCAATTCCATTACTCTGTGCAAAGTAATGATTTCTATCTACGCTTTAGTAAATGATGAATAATACTAATCTGGTATTTCAAATGTTACTTTTGGCAGTTTTGCCAATCATGACAATCATGAAAAAGCAATGTATTGGATAGTAGAATATTTCAAAACCGTCTTCATATCACTTCAATTAATAACATGACAAATTAGAAATACTTTTTACGAGGATTGAAACATGAAATACAAGAAAAATAGGATAGAATAGAATTGAAATAGGCTTTATTCTGCCTCACAGAGAAATTCAAGTGCCCCAACTGCAAAGTCAAATGTAAATGGAAAGATTCCGACACAGAGGTACAACATACAACGCAGAAATTAATTTAAGGCTCTGCAGTAAGGGCAAACTTGCAGAATAAAAGAAGCAAAATATAGTTTTTATTATGAATTTAATAATTAGTCAGTATGTCAAATATCCACCATGTATCACCCCTCTCTTGAATCTGCTATGATTCTGAGAACTATGTTTTCCAGAGATTCCTACTCCTGGTAGGATCTCCCATGGCAAGTTGGCCTCAGTCCACCACCAGATTTGATTGAGTATATAGTTCTTTTTCTGAATTGTTAGTTTTACGTGAAACCTACCAGGATGCACACCTTCCAAAAAATTAACAATAAATCTAGTTTTAATGAACTTAACTGAAACAAGTCAGGTGCAGTGCCTAAGATGTTCTGTGTTCTTTTGCGGCCTCCTGGATGAGGTGTTTGTGTACTCTTGGAAATAATATTGTCCTGGTTACTGGTTGTCTGAAGAGAAAGGATAAAATGGCACGATACCCTCATCAGACAGATAGATGCTGATGATAAATGTCAAATTCTGCTTTTGAATTTATGTATATCCAGGCATAATATGTAGCCTTCTGAGATATTTTAGCCTGAATCTATTTAACTGAATTCTTTGGGCTACATGTCTGACATTAAATAGACCTTGGTGTGAGTAATAAAATTAGCCTCAGCTTACAAAAAATGTGAATAATAACATCTATTCATTCAATTACTTTTTCATAATAGGCTGGTTTGGACAGCTTTATACCCCTTAATAAATACAATAATTTAAAAAGCTTCTGGATACATTCAGCTCATTTGTCAGAACGTATACATTTGTTTCATTTTTGAAAAAAAAAAAAAAAAATATATAGCCAAAACAGAAAAGCAGAAACAGAAAATAATCCTCTCACATAAATGTGAGCTTTTAATTTCATAGTTAAGACCGTCTTGAATGTCCGGGTATTATTGATAATCTTACAAGCATATTTTCCCCTTTTTCCTCATTACCTAATATGTTATCCACTGTCATTAGATTTCTTGTGAGCACATCTTTTTCTGTATACTGTGTAATTGTTTAAATTCTACCATTATTTCGCTCTCAGTAAATTTATCATCGGATTTAAAATGTGTATCTTTTCTTGTCTTTTTCCAAGCAAAAACTGCCTTTGTGCCAAATAGGGAACAACAAGAGGTTGTGTTTGAGTGATAGCGATAGATAAAAAGGTCTGACCAGTAACCAACGTGTGGATGGGGTGTGAAAACTTTCCAGTGCACCGTCAGGTTCTGACTTGATGTCAGAACTTTTGCTCTCTGGTTTTCTAACACACCTAACTTAATCAAACATCAATTAAAGCTCACACAAATAAACAAAAAACTTAAATACTGTACACTAAATGATGAGAGTATATATAAATGATGTAAGTGTAGTTTAAAAAGCTCTTTGAGTAATTTAATTGCAGATTTTATAATGTATTGATTATATTATATGTAAAATTTCACACAAAGTAAAAGCTATATATAAAAAAAAGATGCGTAAAATTGTTGTTTTTTTGTCACTGTTGTAAAATCTCACTATACCAGATATTCTTTTCATTATTTGACTCAATTCTAATCTCAGTTTCAAATGAACAATCCTTTAGAATTTCAGCACATAGTCCTCTTGCAACTAGGTCCTCCAAATGCAAACAATTAATGCTATAAAATAAATAAGTTGAGTGACAATCGTAAATGTTGCTCGTAAACAAAGCAGCATGTTTTTAACCATTGAAATTAGACACCTGATAAACTTCATACTATCCATCCTCTTTACCAAAGACAGATTCAAAAACTAGCAATAAACTATTTTTCTACAAGAGAACCCCCAAAGGAGTAATAACTGGTGGGTTTTTATAGCATATTTGCCATAAAGTGACACACACACACACACACATCTTAGGGCGTCAAATATAGTTACTACCCACACTCGTATTGTATGTTGGGTTCTTACTGCTAATTTTGGACTGTTCTTTTTCAGAGTGGACAGATAATACAACTTTAGAAAGTAAAAAAAAAAAAAAACACTCTGGTTTTCAAGTTTAAAATTGATATTTTTCCATAAATCTTCATACAATACAATTTTACTAACACTATCAATCTGGCATAAGCAGAGACACAAAAACAACACAGAAACACCGATCCACAAATGGTTTCTACGTTAAAGAGGGCAATGGCGTCACAGCTAAACAGAATGCCAGGGTAGATGTACCTACTATGAAGAGAAAAAAAAACAAAACAGAGAGAACATAAAGTTGAAATAACAACAAATAATGTAAAAATAAAAAGGACCCAAAAGGGTGTAAGTGTTGATTTTGCAAAATAGGAGTAGAAGAGTTAATTAGTCAATCTAGACCGTTTACATATTTTTTAAATAGTTGCTACGGTTTGATTTCACCTATACAGGGACAACATATCCTGCTATTTTTCCAGTCAGAAGTTTACATACACCGATCGTGGAGATGAATTTTGGAAGAAAAAAAAATTAAAACTAGCTATTTGGTTTTGCCGCTCTAGACAGGGTCAAAACTTATACAGGCTAAACCTCTCCGCATGTTCACCTAAATGTTTTAACCAATGGTGCTGGTTCTAGATTTGTTTGGAAACTAAATGAAAACTAAGAGAAACTTCCATCCACCACAAAACTCCCCCCTTAGTTCAGGGTTCACCTCATGTAGCTTTAGAGGATTTGTAGCAAGGGTTTGGCTGTTAGAGAGTCTGTTGTTCTGCGGTTGCCACTGATTTCCAAACAAAATCCAACAATTTTGTACTTGTCAGCAATTTTGTCAAATAAAAGAGAAAGTTTAGACAATTACTGGCATTATTCAACAAGAAAAAAGCCACTTCCAAACCGACTGATTTAACCTAAGTCTAGATCGGTCTGTTAGTACAAACAGACTGCGTGGTTTGTGTGGAAAAAAAAAAAAACGCAGTGCAAATGTTGGCTCTACTGATTACACGCCAACAGGTATTGCTGACAGCAACCTCTGCATTTTTACTGTGCTGCAGGTCGGCCTGTACCCTGCATGGATTTCTGTTGCTGCTTGCAGCCGGCTGATGATCAGCAGACTTTATATCCACCAAATAATGGATCAATGTTTATAACCGTAAAACCAAAAGCTACTGACTGGATATTTCTGCCATCACAATTAAAAATCATGTTCTTCTTACTTTGGTTACCTAACTTTTACTTGTCTGGTACAACGCTATACTGTTCTGCTGTTTTTAATGATGAAAAAGCAATATTTTGGTAAAAATCCCCCCCCGGCACAGTTAACCGCAAACACCCCTCAACCCACCAAGACACCTACTGCAAAGATTAGCCCAAATTCTGGGGAAACCCTGTGTTCTATAAAATTAACTATGGGGGAGAGGCGAATAGGTATATATATATATATATATATATATATATATATATATATATATATATAGAGAGAGAGAGAGAGAGAGAGAGAGAGAGAGAGAGATAGATAGATAGATAGATCACTATGAATGTAAATAAGACATCATATGCCCATTCCTATTTCTTTTTGTATTTTTTTGTATTCTTTTTGATCCATTGTATATATGAAGATTCACTGTGTATAACTGAGTGGAGCAGAATGAGCAGGTTCCAGTGAAAAACCTGCAGAGTCTTATCAGAGCAATATATTGAGAGCAACGTTTGGTTTTGGTTCTGTTCTGTGGAGAAAGTCTTTGCAGTTTTTGTTAATTTGTGTAACAAAATATGTTTAAAATGTTACATTATTCTGCAAATGAACTTTTTTTATTTTTCAATCGTTATCTGACTAGGCCTTATGTATTTATAATTGCAGTTTGTTTTCTTTTTCCTTTGCTGTACTAACTTAACTTTAAATTGAGCTTTGTTCCATTTTAATCAGTATTGTCTAAAGTCAGCTGTCACCTGAATCTCCCCACTTTGGGACGGTACAGCTATTTCTATTCTGTTAAGAATACGGTACAGCTATTTCATTCTGTGTCAGAATGATATGAAAAAGGTATTATTTATCAAACCTTAATTTAAACTAGATGTGTACCTTATTTGATAAATGTGTCATTATCATTATATTATCATTTGTCGACTAAAAAAAAACCTAGTTTAACATTGTCCCTGCAGTACACTAGAAGGATCTGTTTTATATAAATAGAATAAAATCTATTCTATTCTAAAAAAGAAAAAATCCAGAATGTAATGTACAGGTGTAACTTGATACTTGTTTGTGACTATTTTCACTACAGATGCATTTGCACTGCATTTGCAAGTCCACCAGAAAGGGCTGAACTTTTAACATTTTGATCCTAGAACTTTTTTAGTTGGAGATTTAGCCTTGTTATTCAGAGTGAATTATTCCCCGATTTAGCATTTTTTTTTTTCATTTCTATTACTCATAGAATAAGTTTAAGTAATTATGATAAGAACCAGCAGAATTTGTAAATTTTTAACGATTACACGATTAATTGTCTGAACAATCATTAGAATAGTTTATAAGAGCCATAGTTAGGACACGTACAAGTGACAGGAGAAATATTAGTACAATCTGTAGAGAGATGGCTGCCTTCAGAGTTGGTAAAAAACATATCACAGGTGGAGCGCGTGTAGACCGGTCATTGAAGTTCTGAGCGGTTGTAGCTCGCCGCGAAGAAGGAAGTTGTGACATGTTTCGGGGAGTCACCGTGCATGCATTCAGTTAGGTGGGAAGAGGGCCTTATATATACATTATTGATAATACAGGCATTGTGTTTGTCCGTGTGATGGGGATTTTTAGGATACGTAAAGGCGTGAAATACAACATCCTGTCGATTTTTTTTTATGACAGGGTGTCCGCTATTTATAAATACTAAGCATGACAGCGCGAGGGTTGTAGAGAAAGACACAGTTTTTGTGTTGAGGGGTCAGATGATTGAGAGAAAGCGAGATCTTCCCCCTTGTGTCTCCTCCCGCGCGGCGTTTCGAACAAGTTGAGTATTATTTTAACTGCTTACTGACCGAGTGAACTTATGACCCTCAAACTGACAGTGACCTGTAGAGTGTATGGAATTATTATGTTCTAAGCTGCAACTGGTTAGCAGTCAGTAACTGAGGTTAAACGCTTGCTGTTTACAGGGAGAGCTGAGGGGTTGCATCGCTGGATTCTGGCTGAGCGAGAACCCTGAGCTTTTTATTTACAGATTCCGGATGGGGAAGCTTATGCGTCTAAACGATTTATATAGTTTTATTTTTAATCTTTATTTTGAAACTTTAAGTATTCAGAGTCTGACTGCTTTTACGGCTGAAACAAAGACTGATTTCCCCCCACCTTAAAAATTGGGTGCGCGTAACGGAATTAAATAATTCAAAATAATCATAATAATACTAATAAAAAGATTGGGTATGTATACCGGAGTTAAATAATTATAAATAACTTTAAATGATTACAATAATACTACTAAAAAAGGTTGGGTATGCATAACAGGATTAAATAATTACAATAATATCAATCATAGTAGTAATAATATTATTAATGATAAGAATATAAATGAAAATAATAATAATACAATTAATAAAAGAATAATTAATTAATTTAATAATGATTAATGTGGGGGGGAGGGAAGGGGAGGTCACATGAGGGGTCACGTGGTGGGGTCATATGGAGGTCACGGTAGGGTAATAATATCAATTAAAGCCGCAAGCGGCATCGAGCGGCCCTCGCAGCAAAGCGCCGCTCCGGCCTTGGCCACCGCTGGGATTTGCGCACCGCGGGCCGCCCGCCACCGCAGATGCTGTCACGCATTTTTCCCGCCCGTCCACTGGGCGATTTACACGAACGTGTTTGGCAGCGCTCCCCCACGACTCACAAAAAATCTGGTGCAGATTCACCACAACGGACCGGTATAGCGCCCGCTTCACAGCAGACGCCGCATCAATCCGCCTGTCGATCTCCCACCCCATCTTCCCCTCATTCGTGAACAAGACCCCAAGATACTTGAACTTCTCCACTAGAAGCTGGCTCTTGGGACTTTCCTTTTTTAAAAAGCTTATAGTTAGAGTGGCTCATGTTACCCTGAGCTACCTCTATAGTTATGCTGCTATAGGTTTAGGCTACTGCAGGACATCAGGGTCTATTGTTCTTCAATTTTGAATGACTGTTGTCATTTCAGCTTTTAACTTTTTGATTTTTCTTTTTTCTTCATAGTAGGCACACCTGGTCTGGCGTTCTGTTAGCTGTGGCATCATCCAGGGAAGACAGATCACCCGCTACTACCATCTAATGTAGAACTTCTGTGCTCTTTTGTCTGTCTTGTTGTGTCTCTGCTCTGTCTTCTGTAACCCCCAGTCTGTCGAGGCAGATGACCGTTCATACTGAGCCCGGTTCTGCTGGAGGTTTTTCCTTCCCGTTAATGGGGAGTTTTTTTTCCTGCTGTCGCTTCATGCTTGCTCAGTAGGTAGGATTGCTGCAAAGCTATGGACAATGCAGACGACTCTCCCTGTGGCTCTACGCTTCTTCAAGAGAGAATGCTACTTGTCAAGACTTTGATGCAATGAACTGCTTCCCTTATATAGGATTTTTTTTGACCAATGTGTATAATCTGACCCAATCTGTATAATCTGATTTATTTTGACGTTGTAAAGTGCCTTGAGATGACATATATCATGAATTGGCGCTATATAAATAACATTGAATTGCATCATCTCTTCAGACCAAGTAAACTATCACATTTTTTGAGACAGTTATCTCATTTTAAAGATATAATCATCTAACGTTATTACTCTTAGCAAGTTAAAGCTCCATAATAATATTAGACCAGGTTTTAGTTCCACTCTTTTATTATGCACATCTAGGCTACCTATAAATATAAAGTATGGCATGCCAAAAAACATTTTCAACAAAAGGCAATTTTAGTAATGGCCTTGCGATTTTATATCTAAGCATTAAAAATGATAATATTTCACAAATTTTCACAGCAAGATGGAAATAACGACTATCCAACATTTTAAGATTTTGTAAAAACTTTTTTCCTTTTTTACCTACCTTTTGAAATTAATACTTGTTTCTACTTCTCCAAAATTATACTTCAAGAAAACTATTGTGCTGTCCTGGGGCCATATGCAGCTAGACAGCTAGCACAAAGCTTCCTTTTCTTGCGTTGTCTGAATAACCTTTGTTCCCAAATCTGGCTTTAAACATTCTTTTTGTAAAAAGACGAATATTTTTCCAAGGCAGAAGCGTGTAGAACAAATTCAACTTCAACGTTAGCAGTTTCCCTAGCTTCATCGCTGAAAAGCAGCTTTTAACGGGAGCAAAATACGTCAAAGATCTTTTTTTAAGGTGAGAGCACTCACTATCTCACGTAATTCACATAGAGATCTAACAAAGCTGTGATGTCTCACTCTGATTAAATATGAACCCAAAACTTTTCTAACTGTTTTTGCCTTGGATTTCCTCTGACTAAGAATTAATATCTTATTTATGTAATGTATTCACGACATGAATTCCTTGCTGTCTTAACAAAAGGCAGAACAACTATAATGTTACTTTCTATAATTATTACAGGCTCTGCTGAGATGTCAAATTCTGGAGAATGCTTAGACACCCTGACACACAAATATGGATTAACTTCATTTCATGTGCACTCGTGAACTTGTTTTAGTTGATTTAGTTTTCTTGATGTACTGTAGAGCGTGATGAGGTCTGTTGTGGTATTGTGTGCACTGGATTGAGGGGACAGTTGGTGTTGTCTGTCAAACCCAATCTTCTTAAGCTGCAAATTCAGTAAAGTTACCAGATATATATATATATATATATATATATATATATATATATATATATATATATATATATATATATATATATATAAAACGGTTGCAGTTACAGCTCAAACGTCGTAACAACACTTCTAAATCTGAGTGTGACGCACAATTTCAAATACCAACACGATGCAGTTTGACTTTTGTCCGATGACGAGCGAGCGAACGAGAGAGAGAGAACTGGTAAAGCAGCACATAGTAACAATAAGTCTAGCGCGCCATAAAGATGTTATTAATCAGGGAAATCTTTCTGATTGTTTCACAGCGGTTACCTGCAGCGGGTAAACACGCCCACGACAACACACTTAGGCTCCACGCAGCCCGTTTCTATCGGAATATGCGCCAAAACGGCCTCTTTAAAATGAACTGCACGGTGCAGTCTGCGCCTGTCTGAATTGCAATGTGAAGTTTTACACATCTATGCGTGAGCATAATCAAAAATTCCCCCCAGGAGCAGCGTTTTTTTTTCCCCCAGGACCCGCGGTAACGACAGCGGTGTTCTTACGATGGAGTATTAGGGCCACACATGAAGAGAAAAAATAATTTTGCCATGACGAGATTAAACTGGTGCAGATCAGTTGATGCAGCGATGCATTTGGCCACCGGAGGCAGTGGCGACCCACCAGCTTAAAATCTATGTATTGATGTCTATGTATGTATTTTAATCATCTTAAAAATGGTCTTATAGCTTAAAAGATCATCCTGTTTTGGTTGGTTTTGTAGCCGAATAGAAGAGATGTTCTCAAAGCATTAAATAAGCCTTTTGACTTTTAAAAATGTTGTGCTTTTAAGGTAATTTTAAGTTACTTTTTATTAAATTTATCAATATCCTATGGAAGTCTGGACATATGGCAGTGGCGTTTCAGGTGACTTTGCCACGCCACCACGCCGCCCTGCTCCATCGAATCCAGTTGATCTTGTAGCCGAATAGAAGAGATGTTCTCAAAGCATTAAATAAGCCTTTTGACTTTTAAAAATGTTGTCCTTTTAAGGTAATTTTAAGTTACTTTTTATTAAATTTGTCAATATCCTATGGAAGTCTGGACATATGGCAGCTGCGTTTCAGGTGACTTCGCCACGCCACCATGCCGCACTGCTACATGAAATCCAGTTGGGCCTGGAATCCACAACACAGCAACATGTCTTCTGTCTGTGGACACAGTTTCATGTTGATTAGCTCAGAGGGGTAACATAGCGACCGCTTACAATAAAACATGACACTTCCTGTTGTCAGGGGGCGTGGCCTAAGCAATGTCATCATTTGACCATTGGATATTATAGGAGACCTGATGGTGATCAATTACTGAAAGTTTGATGCCTCTGTGTGTTTCTGTGTAGGAGATATAACAGTTTTATTTTTTGTGGCGAGTAGGTGAACTTTGACCCCTGCTAATGCCCCTTCAACAAGCTCAAAAACTCACCGTTTTGATAACTTTTAATTGGCCATGCCTTATGATCAGACTGCCCGAGTTTCAAGCCGATCGCTCGATATCTCTAGGAGGAGTTAGATCTTATACCAATGCTGTAAACGTCAAAAATGGGGTCAAAATCAGACTTTCAGTCTAAAATGGCCAACTTCCTGTGATACTTGCACTATGACATTAATTGTAAATTCTGAGCGTCTTGTTGAGCTCTACAACTGTACCAAATTTCATGTCTTTACGACGAAGTAAGTGAATAGCAAAGGGTCCTTTGAAAATTTCTAGGTGGCGCCGTTGAGGCATTTTTCTTTAGATTTTTGTGACGACCTTAAAATACAAAATTTTTAAACAGTCACCATGCATCTGCAAAGTTTGGTGAGGTTTTAAAAATGAGAAAGCCCCCAAAAAGGCCCCTCTTTAGGGGGGCAGAATAATAAGAATAATTAAAACCGCAAGCGGTGATGATCGGCCCTCGCAGCCAAGCGCCGCTCTGGCCTATGGGCCACCGCTAGGGTACGCGCACCTCCCGCCGCCAGCCACCGCAGAAGCTGTCATGCATTTTCCTCACCCGTCTACCATGCAATACACACGTATGCGTTGGGCAGCGCTCCCCCACGACTCACAAAAAATCTGGTGCAGATCGGTCGATGCACCGAGGAGACACAGCCGTTGAATAATGAAAATGCATTTGGCCACCGGACCGGACTAAATCGTTCGGCGGGCCAGATCCGGCCCGCAGGCCGTACGTTTGACACCCCTGGTTTAAACACTAGTATACAAATTTAATCAAAGGTATCTTACTAGCTGTTAATCCAGCTTCATGTGAAAAGTTAACAAAACCTTTTAGTTATTTAAAGTTAATTATTTCATGTGTTTAAGGGTTTCGTTTCTTGCATTAAGACAGCTTTTATGAAAGTTTGACAGTTAAATTGGCGGATACACACCCAAAAGAAATAATGTAAAAGTAACACTTTAGCAATTGGAATATTGCTAAAGTAACACGTTAGCAATATTCCACATGTGTATGTTGTGTACAAACTTTAGTAATTTCTAACAGACCACTTCACTCTCAGAAAGCAGGTCTGCTGGTGGTTCCTAAAGTCTGTAAAACCAAAGTCTCTAAAAGTCTCTAAAGTCTCTAAAAGTAGAATGTGAGGCAGATCTTTTAGCTATCATGCTCCTCTCCAGTGGAACCAACTCCCAGTTTTGGTCCGTGACGCAGACACCCTGTCTACTTTTAAGACTAATCCTTAAACTTTCCTTTTTCAATCCATCCATCGTCTTCCACTTATCCGGGGTCAGGTCGCAGGGGCAGCTTCAAGAGGGAGGCCCAGACCTTCCTCTCCCCAGCCACTTGGGCCACTTCCTCCGGGGGAATCCCAAAGCGTTCCCAGGCCAGCAGAGTCTCTCCAGCGTGTCCTGGGTCTTCCCCTGGGCCTCCTCCCGGTGGGACGTGCCCAGAACACCTCACCAGGGAGGCGTCCAGGAGGCATCCTAACCAGATGCCCGAGCCACCTCAACTGGCTCCTCTCAATGTGAAGGAGCAGCGGCTCTACTCTGAGTCCTCCCCGGATGACTGAGCTCCTCACTTTATCTCTAAGGGAGAGCCCAGACACACTATGGAGAAAACTCATTTTGGCCGCTTGTATCCGGGATCTCGTTCTTTCGGTCACGACCCAAAGCTCGTGACCATAGATGAGGGTAGGAACGTAGATCGACTGGTAAATCGAGAGCTTCGCCTTTTGGCTCAGCTCTCTCTTCACCACAACGGATCGGTACAGCGCCCGCTTCACACAGACGCCGCACCAATCCGCCTGTCGATCTCCCGCTCCATCTTCCCCTCATTCGTGAACAAGACCCCAAGATACTTGAACTCCTCCACTAGAAGCTGGCTCTTGGGACTTTCCTTTTTGACAAAGCATGAAGTTAGAGTGGTTCATGTTACCCTGAGCTACCTCTATAGTTATGCTGCTGTAGGCTTAGGCTGCTGGAGGACATCAGGGCCTATTTTTCTTCAATTTTGCATGACTGTTGTAATTTCAGCTTTTAACTTTTTGTTTTTTCTATTTTTTTCTTCATAGTAGGTACACCTGGTCTGGCGTTCTGTTAGCTGTGACATCATCCAGGGAAGACAGATCACCTGTTATTACCATCTAATGTAAAACACATTACTGGATCAATGTGTGCTTCTGTGCTTTTTTGTCTGTCTTGTTGTGTCTCTTCTCTCTCTTTTGTAACCCCCAGTCGGTCAAGGCAGATTACCGTTCATACTGAGCCCGGTTCTGCTGGAGGTTTTTCCTTCCTGTTAATGGGGAGTTTTTCCTTCCACTGTCACTTCATGCTTGATCAGTATGAGGGATTGCTGCAAAGCCATGTACAATGCAAACGACTCTCCCTGTAGCTCTACGCTTCTTCAGGAGTGAATGCTGCTTGTTACGACTTTGATGCAATCAACTGGTTCCCTTATATAGGAATTTCTTTTACCAATCTGGATAATCTGACTTAATATGTATAATCTGATTGATTTTGACACTGTAAACTGCCTTTAGATGACATGCAGGCATGGACTGGTAATCGGGCGTACCCGGCATTTTCCTGGTGGGCCGGCAGACCCGACATGTATATTAATAATATGTATTATTATTATTACTATTTTATATATATGCCTCGTTATATTTGCATAATGCATGAAGAAAAATAAAATCAGCAGCGCAAGAGTCTGTTCCGATCATCCGGACCTTACCACAGGCTACTGCAGCCCATTGGTTATCATCCCTGACAATCTAAAGGGCTAGGCCAATCATAAAGTAGAAAAACACCTTCACGCTCCATGTGGAACTTTGTGCAGCAGTGTTCACAGTAGTAATGGGAGGCGCAGAGAAACTGCACGAAAAAAAGAAACGAGTTCTTCAAACGGATGCTGCGAAATGTGTCAAACTCACTGACATGTTCCCTACAGCAGGCCTTCATCTGCTCCGGTGTCTGATGTAAGATATGGTGGTGGTGGTTGTAGCCAGTTACGTGCGGTAGGGTTCATAGCTGGTGAGGCACTGACGTCATCAGAGTCAGATTTACAAATATATACACTCTACAGAGTAGACTCGTTGCAAAGTGCTGAAGGAGACTGATTGAGCCAAATAAATTCACCAAGATACATGGAAAAATATTGGTTCTTTGATGAAAAAAAATTTGTCATTTGATTGGTAGCAGTTTATGAGTTATGATGGATTTCTGCATTTGTAACACATTCTAAAACTATAACCCACATTACGCACATTTTATCACAAAAACAAAACATGAATAAGTATCACTGTCTTACCTCTACTTATAATTTAAGTCCCTGCGGCGCTCTTTCTGAACAAAAATATCATTTTCCGGTAAAAGTACTCTTTATCTTCTTCAGATTTAAAACTCTCTTAGTCTCAGTGGAGCTCACTGCCAGGGAGGAAAGCCTTCCCTGATCAGTCCTGTTCCAGCTGTATGTTTAGAGTCTTTTTAGTGCTTTACTTGTTTAGCAAAACTCGCTAATAAAACATCAATAACTTGTTTTGACTCTACTATTTGGTGATCACGAGCGGTGCCCCTTGAGCGCCCCCTGCCTAGCGGCCAAGGGACTGCCGGCCTCACCTACAACCAGTTCTTTGCTGTTTATGATCGGTCAGCATCACGAAAACATGTTATCTGCACACAGTTTGATGACCAAAACACAATTCGTAATCCACATATATTAAATTGTGGAAAATCAGTTCATAACTGTTTGAACAATTGAATTTATGATCTAGAGACAGGAAGATGCATTCACAGAATGGAAGTCAGCACAGTTAACATGGGATTGCGCAATCCCAGGGGAGGCCAAGCTTGCTGCGGCCTCACCGGCTTCGCTATGAAGCGCCACCAAGGATTTACATGAAAAATAGCGAAAAGTCTGCGATTTTAAAGAAAATATGATCAAAAATTAGGAAATTAGATAAATAAAATACTTATTACAAATGACTGAGTAAATCAAAATTTATATTATGTTATTATATATTTTCTTTCTTTCCATGATGACAAGTGAGGCATTTCTCTGGTTCATTTTGTCATTGGCATCCTTTTTTACACAGTGAGTGCACATTAGTCCAATGTTACCCTACAGTATCTGGAAGACTGAATAGATCTGATGAGCAACTTACAATAGATTCTTATAATGATGTAACGTGATAATATGTGTGATTGACCGTGACACCTCTCTTTCTCTCTCTCTCTCTGATCTAAGAATAGTTGCTGTGCTGTGGTGGAGTTTACATTTTACAGTGTTAATAAATTAAGATTTTGGAAGTATTTTAAGTGTCCACTCTCACTAATTTCCATTAACCTGGCCTCAAGGTATTGCACAGTTGGTATTGCAAAGTTGGTATACACATTCAGTACACAAAAAAAATGTGGTGGGCCAGTCTAATCCAAAATGCCAGGGCCGATTTTTTTGTCCCAGTCCACCCCTGATGACATGTTTTATGATTTGGCGTTATATAAATAAAAACTGAAATGTATTGAACAAGAGTAAGTTTGTCAGTTTTCAAGCAGGATTTGTATATCTGTTCAACTTAAATATATAAGGAAACCAAAGAGTTAAGATCACTTACTTACCAAGAGAAATTCCTTTGGGGTTTATTTGTGGTCTCTTGCTGCCACCTGCTGGACAAGTATGATCAAATACATATGCTTTACATGTCAACTTGGTATCAAAATTCAGATTTCAATCTAAAATGGCTTACTTCCTGTGATACTTGCAGTATGACATTAATTGTAAATTCTGAGCATCTTGCTGAGATCTACAACTGTACAAAATTTCATTACTCTACGATGAAGTAAGTGAATACCAAAGGGTCCTTTGAAATTTGCTTGGTGGCGCTATAGAGAAACTAAGTCCTGCTCACTAAAGTTTGTTAAGGATTCCTGTTGGGGGGTGGATAAGGATGCATCCAAATGAGTTTTAAGCAGCTCGGCCCAAAACTGTGGAATTCAGAGCCAAACGTATGACAGCAGCGTTTGAGGTGAATATGCCACGCCGCCACGCCCCCCTGCTCCATCCAATCCAGTTGAGCCTGAAATCCACAACATACCAACATGTGTTCTGTCTGTGGACACAGTTTCATGTTGATTAGCTCAGAGGGGTAACATAGCGACCGCTTACAACAAAACATGACACTTCCTGTTGTCAGGGGGCGTGGCCTAAGCAATGTCATCATTTGACCATTGGATATTATAGGAGACCTGATGATGATTAATCACTGAAAGTTTGATGCCTCTGTGTGTTTCTGTGTAGGAGATATAACACTTTTATTTTTTGTGGCGAGTAGGTGAACTTTGACCCCTGCTAATGCCCCTTCAACAAGCTCAAAAACTCACCGTTTTGATAACTTTTAATTGGCCATGCCTTATGATCAGACTGCCCGAGTTTCAAGCCGCTCGCTAAAAATCTCTAGGAGGAGATCCATCAAATACCAATGCTATAAACGTCAAAAATTGGGTCAAAATCAGACTTTCAGTCTAAAATGGCCAACTTCCTGTGATATTTGCACTATGACATTAATTGTAAATTCTGAGCGTCTTGTTGAGCTCTACCACTGTACCAAATCTCATGTCTCTACGATGAAGTAAGTGAATAGCAAAGGGTCCTTTGAAAATTGCTAAGTGGCGCCGTTGAGGCATTAGGTCACGCCCACCAAAATTTGTTATGGATTCCTGTTGGGGGGTGGATAAGGATGCATCCAAGTGAGTTTTATGCAGCTCGGCCCAAAAATGTGGAATTCAGAGCCAAACGTATGGCAGCGGCGTTTGAGGTGACTTCACCACGCCGCCACGCTCTCCTGCTCCATCGAATCGACTTGGGGCTGGAATCCACAACACAACAACATGTTTTCTGTCTCTGGACACAGTTTCATGTTGATTAGCTCAGAGGGGTAACATAGCGACCGTTTACAGCAAAACATGACACTTCCTGTTGTCAGGGGGTGTGGCCTAAGTGATGTCATCATTTGACCATTGGATATTATAGGAGACCTGATGATGATTAATCACAGAAAGTTTGGTGCCTCTGTGTGTTTCTGTGTAGGAGATATAACACTTTGATTTTTTGTGGCGAATAGGTGAACTTTGACCCCTGCCAACGCCCCTTCAGCATGCTCAAAAACTCACCGTTTTGTTAACTTTTGATTGGCCATGCCTTATGATCAGACTGCCCGAGTTTCAAGCCGATCGCTCAAAATCTCTAGGAGGAGATCCATCAAATACCAATGCTATAAACGTCAAAAATTGGGTCAAAATCAGACTTTCAGTCTAAAATGGCCAACTTCCTGTGATATTTGCACTATGACATTAATTGTAAATTCTGAGCGTCTTGTTGAGCTCTACAACTGTACCAAATTTCATGTCTCTACGACGAAGTAAGTGAATAGCAAAGGGTCCTTTGAAAATTTCTAGGTGGCGCCGTTGAGGCATTTTTCTTTAGATTTTTGTGACGACCTTAAAATACAAAATTTTTAAACAGTCACCATGCATCTGCCAAGTTTGGTGAGTTTTTGAAAATGAGAAAGCCCCCAAAAAGGCCCCTCTTTAGGGGGGCAGAATAGTAAGAATAATTAAAGCCGCAAGCGGCGTTGAACGGCCCTCGCAGCCAAGCACCGCTCCTGCCTATTGGCCACCGCGGGGGTTCGCGCACCGCCGGCCGCCAGCCACCACAGAAGCTGTCACGCATTTTCCCCGCCCGTCCACCGGGCGATTCACACGAACCCGTTCGGCAGCGCTCCCCCACGACACACAAAAAATGTGGTGCAGATCGGTCGATGCAGCGAGGAGATACAGCCGTTGAATAATGATAATGCATTTGGCCACCGGGCCGGACCGCTGGGGTTGTAAAGAGATGACATGTTTGAACTATATAAATAAAATTCAATTGAATTAATTTGTCTTTATATAAAACACACGAGTTGCCTCTTGGCATGACATGCACTATATATATATATATATATATATATATATATACACATTTGACCTAATAAAATACATTATTCATGTTTTTATTAGGTCAAATGCAATAAATGTCTTATTCCTGAGGTGAAAAAAGGAAACTCTGGAAACCTGTTAAATATGGGATTTAAATGACATGTCTTGGTCAAAAATAACACCAAGGTTTCTTACTTTATTACCAGAGGCCAAGTTAATGCCATCCAGATTAAGTGATTGGTTAAGAAGTTTATTTTTTGAGGACTCTGGCCCAAAGATTACAACTTCGGCCTTGTCAGAATTTAGATGCAGGAAATTTAAAGTCATCCAGCTTTTGATGTCATCAAGACATGACTGCAGTCGAAGTAATTGATTGGATTCATCAGGATTTATGGATAAATATATCTGAGTGTCATCAGCATAACAGTGGAAATTAATCCCATGCTGTCTGATAATTTTGCCGATCGGAAGCATATATATAGTAAAGAGAATTGGTCCAAGGACTGAACCCTGTGGTACTCCACAGGTGACCCTAGAGTTTGAGGAAGATTTATTATTAACATGGACAAACTGGAATCTGTCCGACAGATAAGATTTAAACCAGCCTAATGCTTTCCCCTTAATCCCTACAGTATGCTCAAGTCTTTGTAGGAGAATATTTTGATCAAATGTATCAAATGCAGCACTGAGATCTAACAGGACAAGTACAGACACAAGTCCATTATCTGAGGCCATGAGAATATCATTAGTGACCTTCACCAGAGCTGTTTCAGTGCTATGATGAGCTCTGAAGCCTGACTGAAACTCCTCAAGTAGGTCATTGCTTTGTAAATGTTCACAAAGTTGATTAGCAACTACTTTCTCAAGAATTTTAGATAAGAAAAGATTAGATATAGGTCTGTAGTTTACTAGCTCATCTTGATCAAGAGAAGGTTTCTTAAGTAAAGGTTTAATAACAGCTACTTTAAAAACCTGTGGTACATATCCATTTACTAAGGATAGATTAATCATGTCTAAAATAGGACCACTGATCAAAGGGAATACCTCCTTAAACAACTTGGTTGGGATTGGGTCTAACATACAGGTAGAAGGTTTAGATGAAGCTAAGATTTTAGAAAGCTCACAAGGCTCTACTGCTTCTAAACAGTTCAAACACTGTGCAGGTTCTAAAGATTCCTCCAATGCTGCCTTACTTATAATAGATAATAGATATAATAAATTGTATTTTACGTATCAGATACATAATACACACACACACACACATACGATATTATACGTAATATAATTACCATTATAACAATTTAAGAAACTAGTTATATATCAAAAAAGAACATGGAACAGAAAAAAACATGGTCCATCATGTGGGAAAGAGGGACCTGTTGGACCTTTCTATTGCATCCCCTGTCCCTTGATCCGATCAGCCATTTCGACACTGCCCTCTCCAAATCCTTCCTGGTGATCTGTCTGGTTAATGTGTTGTTCTTTAAAGCTCCTGTGGGAAACATATCTTATGGTCACTTCATATGTACCAACACAACTCTCAACTACAATTGTAAAGTCAACTATGTTAAGGTGAAATTTACCAACAAATGATCAGTTTTATATCAATTACCCAAGATTTAAATTGTAATTTTGGGTGAAGTATCCCTTTACATAATTGACTTTACAAACCTGCAAACGTCAGAATGAACTGGGAAAAAGCTAAGAAAAAAAGATCAAAATTCAAAGCTGACTGGCCAAGGCTGTCACATTTTTTTTATTTCTTTCTAAAATCTGGCTTTATTAAATTGCCCATAAAAAAATACAAAATGTAATATTTTTGATGAGAACAGCTGTTGACTGGAAGATCTGTGCAAGAAAATCTTGAAAACATTTCTTATATGATAACATTTCTGGAGCACCTGTTTTGAGGGGACATTTATGTTCTTAAGGTGAGGGTATTATTGACCTTAGAAAATCAAATTCATAACATACAGAAATTTCCCTCGACAGACACAAATATCTTAAAGTTACTATATTACAGTTATTATCCATTATGCACTTACCAAATATGACTTCAAACAGATTTAAAGTCCTGAATTCCTACTTTCCATTCCAGCCCACAAAGTTGTACTGCCTTGTACTATGGGGTAAGATCACTTCCTAAATAGACTTGTACATAAAAGGATAGTTGTGTCCATATTAGTCAGAAGTTGTGCATAACAAACATTTGTAAACTCATAATAATTTAAATCGCATTCAAAAGATACAACATACAGTTTAAATGGTTACAACTTCAATAACTAATAAATACAAATTTCAAGTTTAAATTTGTGCTTTACTCTTTATGAACACAAACAGCAGCGGCTGCTTGAGAATACGGATTTTTTCTTTGAGAATACGAATTCACAACAATGGTCTGACGTCACGGTTTCCAAGGCTGGTTAATGGAGCACAGAGTGCGAAGATAGGAGCCGCGCATGCGCTCTTCAGACTGACCGTCTTTGAATTCACCGGGGCTGCAGTTTCATTCCAGACAGCGCAGAGATCACAGTGGTAAGTTAAACATTCCCTTTTCTGCTGCTGCTCTTCAAAAGTACGTATTCAGATCGTTTGAGGTGAGAACATTATACTTTTAAGCTTCCCTATGTGGCCTGTTTACAGAGTTGGTGCGTAATTTAAAAAAAAGAGTCTGATTTATTTGTTTTGTGTTTATCAGGCTGCGCGTGTTGCTTATTAACTCAATAATTGCTGGAATAAATTGTAAATGTCTCCCAAGGATGACAGCAGCATATACAATGGAGCTGGATGATAATTTAATAACAATATATATCAGTTGAAAGACGTGTGGCACAATAAGGGGAAAAAAAGGGTCGATAAAAGTTGGTTATAGAGACAGTTTTCCTTCCTTCCTCTTAGCCTATTATATTAGTTGATGCTACAGTCACTACTTCCTCTCAACCAATCGTAATCGCGGACCCAGGCACGCCGTCACAAAGGCCGCCTTCTCAAACCACAACACAGCACGTGAATATGTCGCAGCAAGGAGCGGCGGGGGAAATTGTCCCAAAACGGGGTTTTACTAGTTCGCCAGTCTGACAGAAATAAACCACAGTGATTTGTAAAATTTGCAAGGAACCGGTAAAAACAAAGTCTGGTAACGCAACCAACTTGTTTCATCACGTAAGCCGCTCACACCCGCAGCAGCGCGAACCGTTTTAGCCCCGCGCGACTCCGTGTCATCTTCTTAGGAATCTTATGGAACTTCTTCCAAAACAAAGCAGGTATAGCAGCTAAACTGGGCTCCCTTCTTTGTGATAAAATGAAAAAGCATCCTGGCGGTGTAAGGACATCAGGCATGCAGTAACGTGCTTCATAGTGATGGACATGCTGCTGTTGTCTGCAGTTGAAAAACCTGGCTTCAAACAATTACTCGCCACTCTTGATCCGCGATATAAAGTTCCGGACTGCAAGTTTTTCTCTAACAGCGCTGGTCACTTTAGTTTATTCTTTGTCAGTATTTAATATCACCCAGGTCTCTTAAGTTAAATAATTTTTCATAAAAAAAAAATCAGTTATGGTTACAAATGTTGGTTAAATAAGAATTTAATTGGGATTGAGTGTTTGTGTGGGATATATTAAAAGTAAGTCATTTAGCAATATTATAAGAGCCAGGTTTTAAATCTTTTTGATAATTATCTATCGATCAATATGCATTTTTTTTATCAATATGCTTTTTTCTATATGGTCCAGCCCTAATATAAAATCTATAAATAAATAAATTCTATAAATGTTTTTCCTATCTAAGTGAGTTTCCTCTGAGTGAGGACACGAAGAATTGAGAGACGAAAGAGGAAAATAAAACAATAGTAACAATATATGAAAAAAATACAGATATTTATTTTAGACAAATGTTTTAACTTTGGAACAGAATGAAGGTGTAACATATTTAACAAATTAAGTTACTAACGTGGTTTAAAACAAAGAAATAACTTCTATTAACATCTTATACAAATAGACAACGCCTACAAACATACAATTAAAAATAGTTGGAATGGAAATTAATTTACTGATTATTTTATGTATTTTTACAGGTAGTGAAAAAAATGAAATGAAGCAGCATGTGTACATGACTACTACAACTGATCTACGTTAGGTCAGGTGTAGTCATGTCAACTTAAACATGCAGCAGCTGGAGCAGCTCCCTGTCTTCAGCCGCCGGATGGCCGTCCTCCTCTGGGTCAACCTCCTCGTCCTCCACGTCCAGCTGGTCCCCTGCCTCTATACTAATATTGTGGAAGATGCAGCAGGCGGCGATTACTTTTGGGGCAAACGTCAGGCAGACCTCCAACGCCCTTAAGAAGATGGAACGCCACCGTGTCTTCAGAGCACCAAAGGCACGCCCAATGAAGTTTCTCGCCCTGGCGTGGTGTCTGTTGTAGCGTGCCTCCACTAGACCTGCACCAAATATAAAATTAACTTGTAATTTAGGTAATATGCTGATATGTCTTAATCTTCTATCCAATTAATATAATATATGTATCAATTGTGTCTCATTGTTGGCTCTATTTAAGGACAAGAAGGTAAGAAATCTTACTGGCAAGCTGTTTCCCTATAGGATGCACCACAGGCCAGCCAGCAGAGGGTCACCAGCACCTCTATCTCCTGTGGCCATCCATGGGCCTACTGGATGGGCAGCAGCTGAAGGAGGAGGACGATGGTGGCCCTGTTTAGCTAGAAGGCTGGTTTCAGGTCCCCTTCATTAAAAAATATTTGGAGGATTGGCACAGAGGTGTTTATCCTCACATATTTTGTTTCTGTTTCTTCCTGTAAATAAAAAATGCCAAATGTTACCATAATTGTTTTTTCAATTCTCACCTTTTCACACCATACAACTATATGTGGTTAACATGCAGATTATTATAGTTCTCAAGAAAGAAAGGGTCAAATGTATAGTAGTAAATGTAACAAATGGCTTCCCTTCTCTGGTATTTCTACCATTTCACTGAAATAATTAACTGAACTAACTGCACACAATTTATAGATTAATCATTGTAAAGGTGGGCAGACAGAAATAACTTTTCCTTAATGATCAATGCTTCAAGGTTTGTAGGTGCAACAAAGTAGTTTAACCCTAATCCCTTTACTGTTAATAATATATACAATTATGTTTTCATTTTAATTATTTACAGATAGTCACAATTTCAATGTGATCACATGTTTAATACCATCCTCAATGTTGTTGTTTTTTTTAAGATAAAAGTAGGAAATAGGCTGTCAATGTTAAAAAAAACCTACCAGTTGGCACAGACGCTCAACGTCGGACTTTTTATTAAAATTACGCACTGTAAACAGGCCACATAGGGAAGCTTAAAAGTATAATGTTCTCACCTCAAACGATCTGAAAACGTACTTTTGAAGAACAGCAGCAGAAAAGGGAATGTTTAACTTACCACTGTGATCTCTGCGCTGTCTGGAATGAAGCTGCAGCCGCGGTGCATTCAGAGACGGTCAGTCTGAAGAGCGCATGCGCGGCTCCTATCTTCGCACTCTGTGCTCCATTAACCAGCCTTGGAAACCGTGACGTGAGACCACTGTTGTGAATTCGTATTCTCAAAGAAAAAATCCGTATTCTCAAGCAGCCGCTGCTGTTTGTGTTCATAAAGAGTAAAGCACAAATTTAAACTTGAAATTTGTATTTATTAGTTATTGAAGTTGTAACTATTTAAACTGTATGTTGTATCTTTTGAATGCGATTTAAATTATTATGAGTTTACAAATGTTTGTTATGCACAACTTCTGACTAATATGGACACAACTATCCTTTTATGTACAAGTCTATTTAGGAAGTGATCTTACCCCATATTGTACAATCACTATGGCCATAGTCCATGATGAAGAACATCATACGTCTCGTGGCCTCATCCACAGTCCTAACACCAATGTCTGACACTGCTGTGACCTAAGGGGGAACAAAAACAGTTCAAAGCTAATTCATTTTTATAGCTCACAGGAGTAAACACGATGCACAGACAAACTCTGGGTCTAGATTATTTTCATTGTTGATTAATCTATTGATTATTTTAACAATTAATTGATTGGTTGCTATAATAATAAAATGTTACAAAATTTTGAAAAATGTCAATGTTTCCCAAATCTCTTGTTCTGTCAACAAAACATGGAGATACTCAGTTTATTGCCATAAATGAGCAAAGAAAACAAAAATATTCACATTTATGAAGCTGAAAACAGAGACGTAGGACTCTTTTGTTGGGTGTTCACGTCAATAATAAACTGGACTGGACTCATAACACCGACGCTCTGCATAAGAAGGGCCAGAGCCGCCTCCACCTCCTGAGGAGGCTGAGTTCCTTTGGAGTGAGCAGGCCCCTGCTTAAGACTTTTTATGACTCTGTGGTGGCCTCAGCCCTTCTCTACGCTGTCGTCTGCTGGGCTCCAGGCAGCGCAGAACGGGACAGAATGAGGCTGAATAAGCTGGTGAGGAAGGCCACTTCTGTCCTGGGCTGCACTCTGGACTCAGTGGAGGAAGTAGCTGAGAGGAGGGTGTTGTCCAAGTTCACATCCATCATGGACAACACCTTCCACCCCCTGTGCAGATTATATAGCAATCATTCTGATTGCTATATAATCTGCAATCAGATTATACAGTACTGCACTGTAACTGTAACCAATGTGCAATAATCTATCTAATTCACTGTGCGATAACCAGTGCAATAATCCTGAAAGAAGTGACTTCTGCTTCTATCAGTAACTGTAACCACAACTGTTATAACTTTGGGCAATAACTACTGTGCAATAATCTATTTAATACACTGTGCTATAACCTGTACAATGATCCG